>OMMV01063110.1:0-14047 GCA_900302635.1 Chatrabus melanurus
CCATCAAAATCTGGTCAGAAGTCAATTAAACAAAATAAAAGTAAACACTAATGGAAAAATACAAAACTTCACCTAACTGCTTCACCTCAGAGACCTTTGGTGGCTAATCTCTGCTCACAGACTTTGAGGAGTTGCACGCAATGGCATTAACTAACCAGAAAACCTCTCACTTGAGTCTGCTGTCTAAAAAGCAGTGCACTGGGTTCCTAGTGTGACTTTTGTCTGTTGCACCACCAGTCACAGCTCCATGGTGGAGTGGAACAAAAAAGGATTAATTACAACAAAATTAAATCTAGGCTTGAGTCTCCCATGTGCCTTTTGGCAAATGTAGCTGAAATTTCATATCTTCTTTTGAAGAAAATCCTACTCTGTTCCACTCCACCATGAACTTGGGACTAGACAAAAGTTACACAATGTCCATTTTGCCAAATTACAGCCAAAGAAGCTTATAACTCCTTCAGCTGGCGTCCACACGAAGCTGCGCTCAGCCCTATATGCATAGATTTTTTTATTGAGTCGGCCTTCCATCCAGACAAAACCGGCATTTTCGGAGCCCGAAACTGCTAATTTTTTAAACTGGGTCCCAGAGTGAACAAATTTGAAAATGCCGCCCTTGCAGCTTCGTGATTACAAGCGATCCGCACATTTTGTGAACCGATGATGTCAGCGCCCTACCTCTCTAACCTCAGCCTTAAGCCTTAACCCCACTACGTCACTTAACAACAACAACAACAACACCCTGTCCCCTCTGTGGCTGTTCAACTTTGCCGTGAATAAAGCTGAGCAAAATCGCCTTATTATTACGCAAAACAAGTTAAGGCCAAAGTTGTGTTGTAAATGATGTACTAAAGCGACACACCAACACAAAGAACATGCATCTGACTCTTAACTCTGCTCACATCAAACGGTACTGTGTCATAGTTTGAAATCATGAGCCTACCTGGAGCAAATCCCTGCGCTGCTATAACCGCAGGAGGAAGCCTTTCGGCCACTCCGATGCCCAGTGTCCACCACCTGCCTGTATTTGCTTTGGATGTTCTTTAACTTGGCGGTGACCTGTGCACTTGATATATTGTTAATGTCGTGAGGGAAATCCTTCTCTGTCGGGCCCTTAAATACTGCGCCTCAAACACGTCCATTGTATCGTGTATTTTGAATGGCACGATTCCCAGTCAACATTCTCTTGTCGTTTAGACGATTTATAATCCAGCATGACTTGACGCAGAAGTTACACTTCTTCACACTGTCTTCTTCTCTGTTTTTGTTGTATTTCTGTGGCAGTATTACAGTGTCGCATACAGGCCTGGCATATATACTACAGCGCTTAAAGTCAGTTTCAGTGGTTTTGTGTGTATGCAGAAATTTCTTGAGATGTTGCCATGTTTACGGAATAAATTTAAAAACGGCAAAGAAAATGATCGGATAGGGAAAGCTCTGTCTTCGTGTGGATGTGACCTCAGAGTTGTCTGGTTGTCTTCATGGCTTCCCTCACTAGTCTCCCTCTTGCACAATCACTCTGTTTTTTGAGAACTGCCTACTCTAGACAGATTCACCACATAATAGCATAGTGTTTGTATGTCTTAATGATTGATGTAAATGAAGTCCAAGACATATTCAGTGATTTGAAAATCTTCATGTATCCATCCCCCGGCTTGTTGAAAGGAAAACTGGCTGTAAACGTGATGATCTGTATTAAAATATTTAGTTTGTCCAATTACTTTTACGGGTTCTAAAAATGGACGCACCATTTATTCTAATGGCCATGATTCCTAAATACAATATATTTGGTAAACCCTTTGGATTAAAGCTAAAGTCTACTGGCAAAATAATAATAAAAAAGGTAAAATAAAATAATTCACGTCACTGTGCAAATACTTATGGACCTGACTGTATAGATAGATCAAAATATACGTCGATCCGTAATGTAAAATAGCAATGTGCAACCTTTCAGGATCCACTTGTGTGATGTTGTCTTGATGGATGAAGCAACGTTCCAAGTTTCAAGATGCAAATTTGCATTTTGCTCTTTGTCAGCATGGGATCTCGTACAAACCACCTCAGCCAGAAAATAATCAATTTTCATTTTGACATTATTGGTAATAAGAGTTTAAATAGGGCAGCACATGGCTCCCTCTCACCTCTCGCTGACTGACACCTTCCAGCCTCTTGAGCACGCTCTGTCAGTGCGTGTTGCGTTTAACACCTGTGGCCTGTTGGGGGCTCAGACAGATTTAAGACCAAACTTTTGGGAGGTGTCGAAAGCCTTTTGAAGCACACAGACGGCTTTTAATCAACAAAAGTTAATCACCCATATGGTTGTGTTTGATTTGTGGCCTTTGTGATCACAGCGCTGTCTGTGTGATAGTGTTCTAAGCCGTTTATTATCTGGACTTCCAAGGCACATATCTTCGAATTATTCTTGAAAAGGGCAAATGAAGTGAGATTCATTATTCAGTATATTACAAATAATGCAGACATACAAGGAGCTACAACAATACTCTACGTGTGGGTGTTTACAACATTAATCAAATAATACTTGTCTGGATGTGTGGGTTTTATTCAACGTATTACAGCTTTATTTGAAAGGATGAGATTGTGTTTGGCTGCACAACACACAATCAGATGGTTACTTTTTCCTGTATTATGCAAATTGCATTTATGGATAATTTTCATGTGCAAAACATCTGACGGAGAAAAGAAAAATCGTCAAAATTAATACGTGTGGATGTGCATTTTTAGATTAATTATCCGGAATGACAAACGGGAATTTTAATGAGATTGTCTGATGATATATGAATATCACTGAATGTCACTGCAATAGGTGACGGCATCCTTCTTTTTTCCTCGTGTGCATGAATGTTTAATATGTGTTTTCATGCATTTTCTGACACCTTTACCCTCCTACCTTATATTTAAATCTACTGCTGCAAATCCAGAGTTATACTTTCCCATTTACTTGCGATTATTCACATAATGATTGCAGATGCTGTGACCTCATGCACTCTCCTACTCATGCTGTTTGCAAAGATCCAGAAATAGCTTTTAATTAATATGTGAAGGGTTGCGTTTTTAGTTTTCCCAGGCACATTCTGTATGATTTCTTGTAACGTACACTCTCACAGCTTTTGCACCAGACTTTCAAATTTTTTAACACATTTATCAAGCTGACTAATGTGACACAACTAGTTTATCTAATAAGCCATTTGCACCTGAAAGCGTTTAAGAGCATTTTGCTGCAGAGCAAAACATCTCCCTTTTGGTGGGCCACTGAAAAGCTATTGGTCGATGGTCTGGCCTATTTGCATAAAGCGGGGCTTAAAGTCCAGGAGCAGTCAGAGCTTAAATCCATTCTCATTTGACTTGGTATCGCACAAGTTGTTTCTTTTTTGTATCATTTATGAGACTTTTAAGCACTGCATTATAGCTCTTAAAAATGCCGTTTTTCCAGATTCGACAAGCCGGACAGTGCGTGTTGTTTGCATTATTGATGTGCACCATTCAGTGCACAACTACAAGGTATTTCACCTATGAAGAGGATGCACCTGGGACAGAGATAGGAAATCTGTCCAACGATTTAAAGATTGATCCGGCTGATGATTCTGAAACATCATTCAGCTTCATGCAAGAGAGCAACTCTTCTGTGATTGAAATGAGGAAGATTGACGGGCTGCTGACTGTGGGAGAGACAATTGACCGCGAGCAGCTCTGTCCCAGATCTCTGCGCTGCTTCATCACCTTTGACATTGTGGCATTTTCCAAAGAGAAGTTTCAACTCATCCACGTGGAGATTGAGGTAAAAGACATCAACGACCACTCGCCTGCATTTCCACACAATGAGACACATTTGGAGATCCTGGAGAATGTCCCACTAGACTCACGGTTCTCACTTGACATTGCTCTTGACCAGGATGTGGGTAATAACTACATTCAGAGCTACAACATTTCTCCCTCAAGTCATTTTGCTATTGACGTGCATGACAGGGAAGATGGGTTGAAGTGTGCTCAGCTGGTGCTGATAAAGGAGCTTGACAGGGAGGTAGAGGACTTCTACACAATTGAAGTCACTGCATCTGATGGAGGAGTGCCACCTAAATATGGGTCAATGACTGTAAATATCAAAGTGCTTGACTTTAATGACAACAGCCCAACATTTGAACACACTTTGCTAAAAGTTGAGCTGAATGAAGATGCCCCTATAGGTCACCGTGTTCTAAAAGTGCACGCTTTTGACCCTGACGATGGCACTAACGGTGAGGTGGTGTATGCATTTGCTGATGGGATACCAGAAGAAGTGATGCGCCTGTTCCGCATTGACCCTTATTCTGGTGATGTGACCTTAAAGACGCGAGTGGATTTTGAGAAGAAAAGATCCTATGAGCTGAGTATCAAAGCCTCAGATTTAGGACCAAACTCTGTCCCTTCAAGCTGCAAAGTGGTGATCGATATTGTCGATGTTAACGATAATGCACCTGAAATCAGAATCAAACCCATGACCTCCACCAGCGATGGTGTGGCATACATCACGGAGGCTGCAGCTGCTGAGAGTTTTGTCGCGCTAATCAGCACCTCGGACCGAGACTCCGGATCCAATGGTTATGTCCAGGTCAGCTTGCACGGACACAAGCACTTCACTCTCCAGCAGGCATACGGGGACACTTTCATGATTGTTACCACGACGACTTTAGACAGAGAGAAGATCCCAGAGTACAACCTGACTGTTATTGCAGAAGATCTCGGCAGCCCCCCTTTTAAAACAGTCCGACAGTATACTATTCGCGTCACAGATGAGAACGACAACCCACCTCTCTTCAGTAAATCAGTTTATGAAGTTTCGGTTATTGAAAATAACATTCCCGGTTCATATGTGACAACGGTTGTTGCTCGTGATCCTGATGTGGGGAAGAACGCCAAAGTCTCTTACAAAATGATCGATTCACAGACACAAGTGCAAGCTCAAGTATCCACTTGTGTTTCTATAGATTCAATTTCTGGTTCGCTGTACACTTTAAGGTCTTTTGATTATGAGACTCTTCAAGAGATTGAGTTGGTGATCCAAGCAGAAGACAGAGGTTCACCCCCACTTTCCAGCACAGCAACAATCAGGATAAGAGTTGTCGATCAAAATGACAACTACCCTTACTTCACCTTCCCTGTCCTCCACAATGACTCTGCCGAGGTCCCTCTGCCTTACAACGCACCTGTTGGCTACCTCGCCCTTCGCGTCACTGCTGAAGATGAGGATGAGGAGGTGAACAGTGAGCTTTCCTACCAAATTGTACAAGGTGACCCGAAGTTCTTCACAATGAACAAAGACACCGGAGAAATTGCCTTGAAACAATGGCTGACAGCTGAAATTGGAGACGTGCTGGAATTGAAAATTGCTGTGAGTGACAACGGCAGGTTCCCTCTTTCTACTGGCGCCACTATTAGGTTTGTCGTCTCAGAGTCGCAGCCTTCTGAAGACCAAGTCGTCGTTGTGTTGCGGTCAGGCGGTGACGAAGGCTCCGGCTTGGACGGCTCGCTGATCGTCATCATTTTGCTCAGTGGTGGTTGCGGATTACTGCTGATTGCAATAGTGGCTGTTGTTCTTACATGCAAACTCAGCTGTGGGGAGCGAGACCGTGGCTCCAAGAGGGAAGTTTGTCACCGCCTGTTTGACCGCAGGCCTGTTCCCATACTCGGTCAAACAGCACCAAACATCTACACGGGCCAGCAAGGCTTCTTCCACGACAGAACGGCTTCATCGCTGGATGATTCCTGCCTGTACGAAGAGAGGAGCAGAGACTCAGAAACAAAGGTGAGTCAACCACCAGAGTGTATTTTTTAATTTTTATTTTTATATGCATGCCATGTTCCCAAGTGCTGCCTTGATCTGTCTGCCAGAAAGGCAAACTAAGCTCCCTGCTGTCATTTTGTTTGTTCTCTTAGATGTTCATGCCCTCCAAGCATTTCCAAGCAACATCTGTGTGGCAAGGTGACAAATACTGCTTGCAAGTGAGGTAAGAACAGTACTGAGAGTAATTTCTTTTTCTTAGATAAGACACGCTTTATTCACAGTCAAATCTGTGTGAACAGAGCATACTTAACATGCAGCGTGCATACACATGGCTGCTTCCTGTGCAGGGCGGTTGGATGGGTAGCAAAGAGACAGGCTTCATATGTGAAAAAAGAAAACGTCAATAATCAAACTAATGTGGTGCAGCGGTGGCTCTTATGTGTTGATTATATTTGCAGTGGCATTGGGAACACAGACCAGCTGAGCGTGAAGGACAGTGGTAAAGGGGACAGTGACTTCAATGACAGTGACTCTGATATCGGCGGGGACGGAGGCAAGAAGAGCTTCAGTACTTTCCACCCGAGACTAAACAGTGAGTTTTCCAGCCTTGAAGTTTTGAAGTTCGGATGTGAAATGCAACAAAAATATTCAGCAGAGCAAATCACGATCAAGGTTTTTTTAGTAAAACATCCGCACTAACATTTCTCCTTCTTATAATTATTTGTTTAACTTTCATTTCAGGTTCATCCAACGCTGCAAACAGCTTATCTGGGGACTGCCAAGGTACCCACTCTGCAGCACAGAGCTTCAGATCTGCCAGAGACAATGCATACACAATCGGCTTTTCTCCAGCACCAGTCTACAACAATCCTCATGCATGTCCGTATTCTTGGAAGGATTCTGGTTACGGCACAAATCGGCCAAAATCAAGAAACAGCATGCACACTTTCTCCAGAACTGGCACGCTCCCTTCCTACTTCCCTCAACAACAGCGAGAAGCTGCAGTTGGAGATGCTGAAATCCACAAAGAAAGTCCAAATACTGTCACAGTGGCTACACCTTTGGAGGTTGCAACTATGTTTAAAAAAAATCTGTGCTCATAAAGGTGTGTGCAAATATTCAAAAAGGCTACTGCCACATGCTTTTGTACATATCGCTCTTAATATCTTTATTAAAGGGGTCACAATGTGAAAACCATTTTTTATCTACCTTTTGCAGTTAAGGATGGTTGGCATTTCATGTTAAACATTCTCCAAGTCACACAATTCTGTCTGTGCATGTACCCTGAAAAAAGAAAACCTAATTGAGCTGCTTCAATTGGTAACAGTCAAATGAATTAAGTTTTCTAAATTAAATTAACAAGTTGGTGTAAATATTAAGAGAATAATAAGAGAATTGTTGATTTAACCTAATTCATTTGAGTGTCGCCAATTGAAGCATGTTATTAGGTTGGTCCCACAAACTCTTTTTTCAGTGTTGAGACTACTGTGCTACAAGCAAAATTTTAGCCTGAAATGGCTCATTTTAAATTTTGGTGACATGCGTCGCAGAAGTCCATATCTGAACTCCTGCTTGGTCTAGGACACACCCACTGTGCTGGCCTGTGCGTGTGAGACACACTCCCACAGTCTGTGGGAGAGAAGCTGAGAGATGCCTCCTCTCTGGGACACAAGGGGTGTGGTTATCAGCACCTTCTTTCCATGTAAAGAGACAGGCACACGGAGAGGTTGCTTCTTATAAAATTGCAAATTTTTTTTGTCTGTATGTTCTTCTATGTCTATGGTGTGTTTTTGGATACAACTTTATATTTGTTTATAAGAAAACTGATTTTAAGATACCCTTTGGAAAATAGTACAATATGACCTTTTATAGTATTCCAACGTTTAAATTTTGAAATGTTGCTGTTCTGTCATTTTCCAATAAATGTGTGGCTAAAACAAAAGAAAGAAGTCTCTATTGCTTGTTCGACTGTCAAATTTCCTACTTTTTCAATATGATGGGTGGACAAGATATTGAAATCCTTTTGAGAGTTCAGATATTTGCCTTGCGGTAGGAGAAACTCTGATTATTTAAACAAGTAGAACTTTTACACAGTTTGAATTGACCTGATCAAGACTGCAGTCAGTGATGATCAGATGTAAATTCTCAAGCGGCTCCATTACCTGGGAGACTGGCTTTGACGAGTTCCTTGCATGAAAATGAGAGCGGTGGTGGTTGTACAAAATATAATATATACCGTTATGCCGAAAAAAATCATGCTGGTGCTGTCACACCTGCTCCTTAAATAATTTAGAGTGCAGCACTCAATGCAAATTAGGTTGCTCAACAAATTCTTGACTGTCATTTCTTGTTATCAACAGCAGCAATAAATGTTCTGATCGTGTACATTGATTCAACTAATTAAATTCACTAATACAACCTGAAATATACGCATTTCCTGATGTAAGGTTGCACGCACATGTAATTCAACCATGAACATGTATGCCATCAGAATTCTCTCTGGCCCCCGAGCAATTTTTTTGATGTGTTGGAAAAACATAGACTAAATCAACCTGAATATTTGCAGAGCATTTTCTATGCTGCTTTGTATAATTTAAATGTGTAAATTTTGCGTTATTTAAAATTTATTTAACACATTGTGCTAAAATCTAGCGACAGTAAATCTAGAAATACACCTGCTAAATGCAGAAGCCTGCTCACTGGGAAGTGGATGTGTTTTATCAACAACTTCACATGTGCAGGCTTTATTATCCCGCCTCATTAAACTTTTAAAACGCGCTCTTGTACCTAGGAGCTGCACATGTATTTTAGATGGATCACTAACGGTATTCTGCTCATGCATGTGTTTGTCACATCCCTCCATCCTCATTATCTTTAAGGTTGCTTCAAATAAGACTTTGATGCATGAAAGCAAATAAGACAAGAGGAAAAGCTTTGTTACAAATTATGTAATAGCCAACAATGGACCAGTCCTAAAGAGAAAATAGTTTCCAAAACTGCTGCCAAGGAAGAGCCATGGAAACTAATGGCGGCCTGAGCTTCACAATCAAATTCATGCCATTATTTCTGTTTTTCAGTTCAGCTGTGGGAAAAGAGGACTAAGAGCAGTGCTCATTTGCATCAGCATACATTTTTGATTCTTTTGGGTTTGTGACAGCAGTGATAAAAGCGAGAAGAGAATGGATTAGATGACTGCTTTTCATTACTGAGCAGAAAACATAGTCAATGAATGGAAGACAATGTACCAGACTGGTTCCAAACCAATAGATCACGATCAAGTCATCCTGAGCCCATTTAATCAACAGGGTCTAGTCTGCAGGAGGACTAAAGTGTGCAAATTGCGTGCTTATTAACTATATTTTAGGTGTGAGCTGTCCTGAGCACACAAGAACATGCTGTTCGAAAGACAAGCAATAAGAAGAAAGGTCATATTTGCGCTCTCGGTGATGTGCAGTGCTCTGACAGATCGCAGGTTGCACACAGAGGGAAAATGCATTTATCAATCAATACAATGTGGCTCCCTTCATCAGTGCTTTATATTTTCCTCGCAGCTCAAATGGCTGTGCATTGACCTGACAATTTGTGCCACAAGGTATAATCATCTGGAGTTTTGGTGAAGTCATCTGTTGATAGAGACAGACTGCGTTCTATTCAGAAACAAATAGTCGGACGGCAATTTCACATCCTTCCCCCTCAGAGGTGGATTCAGCTCCTCCTCAGATAATGGAAAAACAGGTCTTATAGAGGCCGTTTGCAGCTCATCAGTAGTCCGCTGACAAATGAGTCAGAACTGTGTACATCCTTTGAAATCACCTGGTGGAGACATGTTTATTATTGACAAATGGGCTAACTGGGTGGCTGCGATTATCTTGTAATGGCCTGTTAACATCTCGACTATAAGACTTAATTCCCCAGCGTGCTCAGGGTGTAAAGATGGACGCCTTCTGAATCAATGCCGTTTGCTGCTTTGGGCCCATCCCACAATGCAATATATATTTTTTTATTTTACTAGTTGCACCTCATCTTCATCTCTGTCTAAACTGCCAGGCTTGGTTATTGACTTTTGGACGTTTTGATTTGTGGGGCCATCGTGGAAAAAATACTACGATCGTTTGTTTTCCACTTGACAGTTCGGCCTGTAAAAGTTGTGTCTTAACCATTAAAGCATTGTTTGCATCATTTACAATAAACTCATATCAAATTATATTCACGTCAGTGTCCGATACATCGTGCTGCGTGGAGGGCAATCATTGCAATCTGCTCTAAATTATGGGATGTTATCACAAGGTGCTTTGCGGTGCCTCTGTAATTACTGTCTGAATACATGCGGCTGACGCACTGTGAGTGGTCTGTAGTTGTGCTTTAGTTTTTAGTTGCTTCAACATGGTGTAAACCTCAGTTCCAAAAAACAAACAAAAAAAAAAAAAAAAACTGGGACAGTATAAGAAATGCAAATAAAATCACAAACCACTAATCTGTAATTTTTGTTTCACCAGCATTAAATTGCCTACAGTAAAAATCAAAACATTTTATTTCATAATGCTTACTTGGTTTGCAAATATAGTGCTGTGCAAATGTTTTAGGCATATTTATGCCCCTAACATGGAAAATTTATAAAGCAATTTAAACCAGTAAAATGTATGGCCTATTTCTTTTATGTGATAAAATTGATGAAAGTGCATAATTTCTTTTAGCTGGTCTCCTGCAATTTGTAATAACACAGGGTTGTGTTTAATCAGGTTTTTACAATCATTTCATTATCAAGAGATCATGCACAACTGTCTTTGTGCCATCATGTACAATAATTTATTTGTTGTTTTTTCTCTCAATTTGACAATAGATTCTGTAATTGGTTAGTTTCCTTAATATGACTACAAGTCAATTAAATAGACAAAAAAAAAATCACGAGATTTTTTTGTTGGAACAACAATGTTTGGATTTTTCAAATGTTGATCCTAATGCCGTGTTGTTCGAGAGATTAGAGGTCACAGCCATTCAGTTGTGGCTCACACACACTAAATTTTGCAAAATTTTAAATTAACACTGCATTGAGTGCAGTCCCATTTAAAAGTATGTTAAATTAACTGTCTCATAGCATTAAACCAACTCTATTAGATTGTTACATCAAGTTGATCAACACTAATAGAGTTAATTTACTACGATAGAGTTGATTTAATACTATTTTGAATGGGGCAATATGCACTTGCTCCAGTGTTAAATTAATACTGCAAATTTCAGTGTGTGAAGTTTACAAGCAGAGAGTTGTCTGCATTCTCTGAGTCTTTTGATTATATTATGTCCCTTTTATGTAGCATAAATAGCAAAACACCGTATTTCCAAGACTATAAGTTGCAGTTTTTTTTACTAGTTTGGGAAGTCCAATTTATATTCTGAAGCGACTTATGTCAAAAAAATAGGGGTGTAACGACACACAAAAATCATGGTTCAGTACATTTTCAGTAGTGGAAACAAGAAACACAACATTAAAGATATTTAGCCTATGTTCTTTAGGCTAGTGTGTGACTGAATAGTCTTCCCAGATTTTCTTGAAATCTTGTGAGATATATGTTTCAAAAATAAATGTGAGTTATACTCCAGTACGACGTATAAGTGGGGTTTTTTTTCCTCATCATGATGCATTTTGTTTGACAGATGCAACTTATATTCTGGTGTAACTTATAGTCTGCAAAATGTGTTGCCTGAAATCCTCACAAGTGAGCATTGAACAACATTGGCATTGGATTCTTTTCAAGCAAATTGGTGCGTGTCGAATGCTACCGTCTACCTTGGTTTGAATTAAGGTTGGCTTAAATGGCTTGGTGTAGGCTCATCACAATTTGGAATCCAATTTTCTCACATAGCACAGTTAGACTTACACTGAGCTAACCCAAGTTGAGTACACCGGAGTTTGCCGGACTTACACTGAATTGTGCAGGGCTTGCTCCGGCCTGTCGTGCATTGAGTGGGGTTGGAGTGTTTGGGAGTTTGACCGTGTTCCAGGAAAAAAAAAAAACTTTTCCCAACTTGTTCTGAGTGGTGTACCAGCTTTAGAGGATTCAGCACTGAATGTGATCAGGTGGGAGCTACTTGGGGAACTCACTCAGCTGAGATACACTGATTTCAATAAATTGCTCAAAACATTGCTCAAAATTTGTGAATATTAAAAAAACCAGAAAGAGCTGAATAACTTTTCAATATCTTGTCTTTGTTTAATTTTTAATGCATATTAAATTGTATTTATGAACAGTGATTTCCATTTCTAATATTACACATTCTGTCCCAACATTTTTCACAATTAAGGTTTGTATTTATTGTGACGTTGAAGGAAAACAACCACAAGCAAACTATACATTTTGTGTTCTGTTTTCTCACTAACAAACTGATGGCATGTCCTCATTCATCATTCTTTACAGAGACCTGAACCTTAATTTATCAAAGACGTGCAGACTTCTGCTTGAGCGGCTTGCTGATATCATTCATCAAAGAAAAGTTTGCATATTCTAATCGGAGCAGAGGACACAGTTTTCTCTCTGAGCCAAATTATCCCATATGCTTGCGCCTGTGAAGCTTTTCAAGTGGGATCCTGTGTCCGTCGCCTGGATCACAAGCACCAGGCTGTCTAGTGCATCAGCCGCGTGGAAGCTTTAGCCTGTAATTACACGGGGATGTCCTCAGTTTTACTGCTGTGCATCCACCATGTTGTCTCTAAAAGTGGATTTTCATTCATAGGTGAATTTCTGAATTTTACACAAATACTGTTTCACATTATTTTGAAATGTCTGATTAAACTTAAAATACAGCTATAATGGGTAAGGATGGTTTGGGGAAATTGCAAAAGTTTCTGAGTTCAAATAAAACAACTATACGAGGAGCATGGGTGGTCAAGTAAATTGCTGATTTTATCCCAATATAAGATGTAATGGGTTTTATGGAAATTTGGAGAGACGTGCCATTGATAAACAGGACTTCTGCCATGAGTGTAAAAAAACCTATCTGCTTCCAGATTACAAGCGAAATTACATGTGTTGTTCAAGGTCAGCCTCCACAGAAAAGTACATGTTGTGACATTATTGCCATTTGAAAACAACAAAGCAAACAATTGCAACTAAAATTAGAAGATACCACAAAGATACTTTGTCCTCTGTGGCTTTCTGTTGGTCCAGGTTATGTCACAATCCAGGTTTCAGAAGTACAAGGAACTTAAAGTGTCATTGCCCACTTGCTTTGTGCCATGAACAAGGATATTTGAGTGCAACCTCCCAAACGTGCTATAGAATGAACTAGAGATCAATTATAAGAGAGGAAACAATACATTCTGAAAATGCACCGTTACATCTGCCTCAGATAGGCTTAACATCTTGACAATTAGGGCCATGGTCAAATCTAATTGATGAAAACTTATTTCGTGGCTTTTTGACATGCCTAAATCCAAACCCCCAAATTATGTGCATTTTGTAGTTTTTCCTTGTTTTGGAAAATGCTAGCAAGATTATATACAACTAGCGGGTACCCTGCTAGCATAGCCGATTCTTCGGGTTATAATGTCCATCTACCATGAGACATATGTATTTACTGGGTGTATGTATTTTAATGTTTTAAAGAAATCATTAGAATAGATTAGAATAGATTAATTTCCCCATTTATTAGTAGAATAGATTAGTAGAATAGATGGGGGAAATCAGTTAAAATTCGTGTAGAATACACAATAGTTCATTGGTGCTGTGGTGCCCTGACAAAACACTTAATACCGACCACACAACCATGTTATCTGGAGTCCATATGTACAATATAAGCACATGCTTTTCAAAACATTTCTGGAATTTGCCCATCAGCTGTCACTAAAATTAAAGTACTAAAGAGCGTTGACGTCATTTAAGTATTATATGTTGCACATTACCTGCAGTGAGCAACATTTAATGTTACGTCCAGCGTAGCCCTACAGTCAGATTAGCCACAAATGAGGGCGAGAAGCAGTTGGTGTTTGTCACTTGATGGGCGTTCTCTGGCGTGGCCAGCTTGTGGTTACTTGGCGTTACTGTGCACAATGTTTAATCACCTGTCCGTCTCACACCAAGCTTAGGGGCCTATCACACTGGGCTGCCACTGTCGGAGGGCAGTCGGGACCTGATGGAGCCGCGACATTGCGGCGAAAAATGTCACTGCGTGCTCCCACACATGACGAGCGAATGCCGCGTGCGTGTCGAGCGTCATGCACGGGCCATCCGCTATCGTTTCGCACTCGGCCAAACTCGCATTTTTCGCCGCAATGTC
>OMMV01063116.1:0-13605 GCA_900302635.1 Chatrabus melanurus
GATCTTGAACCAGTCTGCCCATTCTCCTCTGACCTCTGACATCACCAATGCATTTTCGTCCACACAACTGCCACTCACTGGACATCTCCTCTTGTTCTGACCATTCTCTGTAAACCCTAGAGATGGTTGTGCGTGAAAATCCCAGTAGATCAGCAGTTTCTGAAATACTCAGACCAGCCCGTCTGGCACCAACAACCATGCCACATTCAAAGTCACTTAAATCCCCTTTCTTCCCCATTCTGATGCTTGATTTGAACTTCAGCAAGTCGTCTTCACCACGTCTAGATGCCTAAATGCATTGAGTTGCAGCCATATGATTGGCTGATTAGCCATTGGTGTTCACAAGCAATTGAACAGGTGTACCTAATAAAGTGGCCGTTGAGTGTATATGACTTCACTCAAGTGTTTAATAATACCATAATTGTAGCATACCCAATTTTTCAATGTACCCATTCTAAATATTCAGTATATTTAATCCTTTCAGTATTAACGGGACACGTGTCCCAAAATTTTTCCATGCATCCTATTGGGACATAAGCATCTCAAAAGCCCATGCATTTGGACCTATTCCTTATTATAGGAGCACGTCTTTTTGCTTTTTGCTTGGAGAGCCCTTTGACCCCAGCGCATTATGGGTAATTGCAAATGGTGGTTTTGATCACAAAATTGACATTTATACCCAATGGATAACTTTAATTTGAAGTACTGTATTCAGTATTGAAAGGTTTAAGAATTTGGACCCAAATTTTGACCTTGTCATGTCACCTTAAATTTTAATCCATTTTTCTCAAACTCAAATCACTTTTCCTTGGGTGACTCGCAGTCATTCCACCAAGTTTGGTCCAAACTGACCAAAACTCTTCCAGTTATTTTGGTCCCATGCACACGGACAAAGAACTGAAAACAATACCCCCACATGCGCTACTGTACATGGGTGTAACCAGTCCAAAAAATCTATTTGGTAGGGGGATGGGGTGTTGTGTTTCTGAGGTAGCGGTTCATGCACCGTGTTAAACATTTGTCTTGTTTTACAAGCCCAAACCCAGATAGGTTTGCTGAATACTGTACATGTTTTGAATCCTATGTCCAAATCTTCACATAAATGCTAACTAACTTTTTCGCTTTAAAACATAAAATAACCTCTCAGCCGCAAATGTGTCCAAGCAGGTATTCTATGCAACAAATTCCCATCTAGACGCTTCAGATATTTGCTGTTTGCAATAGTTCTTACGGTGTTCTTCAGCGGTTTTGTAATCCTTTTTGGAAGATTTGCTCCGGCCATTGCCTTCCAGCTCAAGCACACAGCAGGGCCAGATAAAAGCATCTTTTATAACACAATCAGCACCGTGACAACAAAACACAACACATAAATCCACAGCAGCAACAGTAAAGCGTGTGAGACTCTTCAACAGAAAATGTTCAATGAACTATTGAGAAGTGTCATTAAGAGTTGATTGCACCATCTGCAGTGCTTCAAAGCCTGAGACTTGCTATTAAGGTCACAGGATAAGTGTGATACAGTGTTTGGATGAGGGGAAATTTGTGGGATTTTTTTTCAAAATTATTCTCAACTACTTCACTGCAAGGACACCCACTAAGCATAAGCGTATTTCCTTTACTTGAACCATTTCTCAGTTGGAGAATTGGAACCACACTGTGCTCAAGTGTGTATGTGTGTGTGTGTGTGTGTGTTTTTTTAAATTATTGTTCTGGTCACATTGTCTCGTCTCATCTTATTCCCTTTTTATTTTTTCTCTTTTCTTTTTTTTGCCAAGTCACTCCCAGCTGCCTGCCTGGATGAAAGGGTATCAAACCATGATATCATGATGAAAGTCAGCCGCATGACGTCCGAGGGGAATACAGTCGAGTCCAATCGGATTGTGATTAAAAATGAGCAAAGACGGATGGCTGATAAACAAGCCCTCCAGAGTTAACTGCAGACGTCGGCGATGTGCCTTCTATTTGGCTTAATCAAATGTCAGCACCAAAGCTCTGAGATTTGTCAGACGTGCTCTGGGTGGTTCAACCTCCAACAGTCAAACAATCTCAGCTATAATCCGCTTGAGTCTTGTTTATTCAAAGAAAAAAACAAAACAAAACAAAAAATACTACATCGACACATCTCGGCAGTGACATTCATGTCTCTGGGTTCTCAGCCTTTACGATCGAGAAACCTTTCAGAAGAGCTTATGGAGTCATGAGGTTGCTGGACAGGGGTGTTTGGTGATGGCAATGTCTTTGCAGGAGAACAAAGGTCCAAACCTTTAGCGTCTTGGTGCTTCCTGTCTTACTGGATGGTTGTGAGACTTGGATGCTAACCAGTGACCAAAGGCAATGACTGGATGTCTTTGATACTAGGTCTCATCGAAAGATCCTTGGATACCACTTAAATGACTTTGTGTCAAATGAACAGTTACTAAGAGAGACTTGGGTAAGGGGTATCACTTGCATTGAGAGATAATGTCATCTACGCTATTTTGGTCATGCGCCATGCTTCGCTGGGCATGATTCAGCAAATAGGTGCCCCAGTGTTGATGACCCCAGCAGTTGTAGTAGACCAATGGGACACCCACGCTTCACCTGGCTGTGGCAGATGGATGGATACTTCCAAGAGGTAGGGATAGACTGGTTGTGTCCCTGGGAAGTTGCCATGCAGCAACTAGGTACTTTCTTTGGTACTAGGTCTCTTCTGAGGTTCCTTGGGTACCACTGAAATGACTGTGTGTCAAACGAATGGTTACTAGGGGAGACTAAAACTACCCACTCTCTACACGATGATGCGCTACAAATGTACGTCATGGCAGGATCGTACAGAAACGCATACCCTGATGCAACATGTATGTACAAGTATTGATTACATTGCGAACATCCGGTGAGATGAGACGGAATATGCCATATTTCCTGCATTACATCATAACGATCATTGTGTGATAGTACTTAGATGTTATTACAAACAAAGAAACACATACAGGAGCACACACACACACACACACATTTGTGCCTGAGCAAAACAGGAACAGCCAAAAAGAAACAAACATAATAACGCCATCACCTGTGACCAAAGTCAACTGGATTTCCATAAAGAATTTGTGCGCAGTGGAGATGCGTGTTTCCATTTTTCAAACCCCAAATAATGCAGCTGAAAGAAACAAAAAGAAGAAGAAGTAGCTGTGCACCTTGCAATTTGGGTCCTTTGAAGTGGCGCAGTTTCTTTTTCTTTATGTTTCATTTGGCTGCACTGATTCTACGGGGCATTGCAGTAGCCATAGAGAGGACAAAACAGAAAAAATAAATAAATAAATATTCTGCTTGACATATTATTGCAAGCTCACAGATTAATTAATTTGTGCGTATGAGAAAAAATACTTAAATAATTTTGTCATTGCATGCGGCCATTGGAAAAGGTGAGGTGGTGGCTCATAACCATGTATCTCTCTTAAGGTGCAGTTACACTATGATGTTTGGGCGAAAATCACTTTCCTGGAGTTTTGTAGCGGACCTTAAATGCATCACAGCTTTTCACAACATGTTTGTAGCAGAGGCAGCCGTTATCCAGTGCTCCCTTATAACAAGCGGGACTGTTGCCAACGCGGAAACGTTCGGGAGAGGGGATCGACACACCACTCTCCAGTGATTCTGAGCAGGTAGGCGAACCAACAGCCACACGTTAGCCAGCGAACACGATTGCGTCAGTAACTCAGGCTTTTGGTGGCTGTTCGCACCGGTACTGAAGCCTAGCGAGGGCTACGTAGCCATGATCTACGACCCGTAACAGCCTCCTACATAGCAACAGGTACATCGGCAAATGCCGAAAAATTTTCAACATGTTGAAAATTTTGGACGTGGTCGCCGTTCATCAGCGAACACCGCCAAACACTGCCGAAGGCTAGCACAGCCTAGCGGAGGCTAGCGGTCACTGACGTATGCAAATACGTTCAGCTTTGTCGACCCAAACCTCATAGTATGCCTGCGCCATTAGCAATCAAAATCAATTCCGTGTTCAATGTATTTTGGTGTTTGTTATTATCCACCTTAACACCCAGTAATAACGTCTATCACACAGGATGTTATTTTGTATCTTAATTATCTGTGTGCACTCTGCAATTTGGCACAGTGCAAATTTAATCATATGTGCATGAATGTATCAAATGTGGTGCTCAATAAAATGTGGCATCGTTACATATGTATTTCTCTGTCACAACGGCGCTCTGCATTGGCCACAGATGGGGACAAATTGCAGTGCTGCACAGCTCATGCTCATCCTTTGCTGCGCTGATGCAGGCACACACCGTAATGTGTGTGCTGCATTCTGCGTTTCTTCTGTAATACGCTTCTGCGTTACGCTGATAAGGCATGATCACATCATATCATCGTGTAGTGAGCGGCCTGCTTAAGATGAAGAGCATCACTTGCATTGTGAGGGAATGTCAGCTACGACATTTTGGCCAAGTGGATCATTTCTCCTGGCTGCAGCAGATAGATGGTTACGTTCCAGCGGTGGGGGGAGATGGACCAGCTGCCAGCCTGGGTGGTTTCCATCCGAGATTCAGGTTGCAGCGATGCACAGCATGCGGTGAAGCATGCTCGCAGACCTGGCCTGACATCGACAGATCTGCTTCCTCTACAATGCATCAGCAGTGAGAAATACCACACAAAGAGAAGTTCCCACTTTAATTTTGCTCTTATTTAACTTTTAATGTGAAATCTGGATTAAATCCAGACAAAATCATTGACAAAACTTGATCCTCTTTGCATAAGAAAAGCCTCTTTAAGAGGCATCAAATAAGCTCTCCAAACCCCGACGCCAGCCGTTGTGTTAATGATTTCCGGCGATCAGCTTTGGAAATGCCCAGCGGAAACAATTGACTGAACTTCAAAACACAGTTTTTCTGCAGGACTAATCTCCCAGAGAGCCCAATCCATATGGAGAAAGCAAATTTTCCACATGCATCTCGATCTCCGCAGCAAACAGAGACAGTAAACTTTTGTTCGGTGGTCATCCACATCCACTACATCACATTAACTGATTCCCGCATTGTTTGCTATTAGGCTTATAAAATGTCAGCAGCAGTGTTTCGGGATTTAGTGAACGTGCCCCTTGTCTGAGGACCTCTAACCACAGAATAGCTTTATAATATAATCCGTTGAAGTCTTGTTTACAATACAAAGCAAGTTCCCTCCTCCGAGGGCTTTAGAGAATGCTTAGGAGAGAATTGAAGCTATACCCGTGAATACGGCTTTTCAGTCTTCACCCTAACAGCCTCTCCAGAGAATTGCAGTCGGAAAAAATATGTAATTAGAATAATTGGCACTGAACAGCGGAGGAAATGTTTGCCAATATATACGTCTACTATTTACATTATTTTGTCAGCTTGTGTTGACGAGAGAGAGGGTAATGGAATGACTTGCAAATGCAACATGAAACAAACAAAAGGCATCCAAGCATGCTTTAAAATATGTGTACCACGCATAATTTGTTATAAACATTAACTGGAAGTAACAAAAACTGTCAGAAGAAAAATGAGAGATGTCCTTATCCCGAATATCACTGCAGAATCATCCTTAGATTCAGTGTTATCAAATGGCAATTAAAACTACATTTTCTCCAATGTTGTATAGTGGTGTCACCTCAAAAAATGTAAATGTGCAGTAAAGCCACCTCTGCAAACTGGTTTAGAACCTATATGGCTAGTCACTTTAGCATTTTGGCTGCAAAATCTTTGACACAAACCATCTTGCTAACCATGACCTTTGAAGCAGTGGAAGTAGGACCCAGTGGTGGTTACATGTCACATGGGTGTATACCTATGTCCTCAGGGCCCTATGTTCTCATGGCTTTGTGTTCCCAAGGTGTTATGTTCCCAGTGTCCTATGTTTCCAGGGAATTAGGTTTCTAGGCTCCTGTGGTCCCAGAGTGTTATGTTCCCATGGTCCTGTATTCTGAGGGTCCTATGTTCCCCAGTTCAATTCTCTATTTGTAACAGTGAGTACGGAGTGACCCCAGTGCAGAGAACAGACCAGATGGTGAGTCCAAAGTTCTTTATTCTCAGAAACACAGGGGTGGTCCAGGGCCATGCACAGATAGGCAGTTTTGCACTGAGGTGTCCATTAGGAGCAGGCTGATGGGAAGACGTGGAACACTGGCAGCGGGTCAGTGCATAGAGATCAGTCCAATGAGGTAACAGTCTTTCAAGTGATAAAATCCAGAATGTCAGCAAAGGTCTGTAACGGAAAGGCAAAAAGCACTGGGGAAAAAAAGCGCTGGGAATAATATCACGAGGAAACAATCACAAAAAGCACTAGAAAGATGGAGAGGAAATTATTTAAAATCCAGCAAGGAATAAGGGCACAGGAGACACTAATATACTGGAGGGTGACAATAGAATTGAAAACAGCTGTATGATAATTAAACATTAAACAAAACATGTGTGACAGGGGACAGTGCACCAAGAGGACACGAGAGGGAGCCAGAGACTAGAAAGAGAGAGAGAGAGAGCGAAAGAGAGAGAGAGAAAACGTGAACCCGGAAGCCAGACAATAATAAAACACAGGAATAATATATGCAGGAGAATAATTCCAGAAACAGAATAACGTGGAGATCAGATGTAAACACCAAAACGTGAACCATGACACTATTAAAACAGTTTTTTTTTGTTTGTTTGGTTGGTTTTTAACATGGCTTCAAAAGAGCTAACGCAACATAACTAATGTCTGAGTTCCTACAATAGCCCATCTGAATACAGAACTGGGGAACATCTTTTTCAGGGTCCCATTATGCACTATATATGGCCGGAGAACACAGGACCATGGGAACTGTAAACACAGGACCTTGGGAGGATAGGTTCCTCGGAATATAGGTGACAAGAACATAGGACAGTGGGAACATAGGACCCTTTGTAATGTTCCTTTTATGTGCCACATAAATATGGGGAAATAGGACCCTGTGAACATGGGACCCTGGGAATATGGAACCTTGGGAGCATAGGACCCTTGGAATATAGCAGTCTAAAACTGGGGAATATGGGACACTAGGAAAATAGGACCCTTTGTCATGTTCCGTTTATGTACCATATAAATCTGGGGAACATCAGACCCTGTCAACATGGAACATGGGACCTTGTTAGCATAGGACCCTTGGAATATAGGAGTTTAGAAGGGGGAACATAGGACACTCGGAGCATAGAGCCCCTTCTCATGTTCTCATTATGTGCCATATACTTCTGGGGAACATAGGACTCTGTGATCATGGGGCCCTGGGAATATAGGATTGCACAGTACGACTTCTTAAAATTCCACCCTACCAAAGTGCAAACTGTTCCAAAAACAGGTAAATATAGTTTGTGATCCTGCTTAAGACAATACTGAATAGTAAAAATACAACTAATACTTTCCAGTGAGTTAGTGTTTATAGCAGTCAAGCTAGTTAGTCTTTGCTAACTTAAAACTGTGGGTGTAAACAGAGTCTGCAAGCAGGATTTACTACAAATAACATTTCCCAAATAGAAATACGCTCTCCCCCCTTAATGCTGTATGCACCTGTTGTTTTAAGCGTTTGTTTAAACAGATGGCTGATTAATATTTTATTGTTTTTATGACATTCAATTTCACGTTAACACGGGCCCCGTTGCAAGTATCATCTGCAATTTACACTCCACACTAGTGAAAAGATTTTGTGTCAGTGGGTGTGAGTCCTCTTTAATCCTGACTGTGTCAGTGAATAGTCTGAGATCAGCAGTCTGAGATACGGCGCACTGACTCGGAGGGCCCCTGATGGAGTGCAGCGCTTGTGTTCCGTAGTGGTAGACTCCATTACTTGTCCATATATAGATGGCAGTGGGGAGAGGAGCCCCTGCAAATTTGATCAGCGAGATTACAAACCCCTACGTACTAGATCATTTAAACCTCATCTCTGTTGCCTGCAAGGACCACAATACATTACTCCCTCCGTGCAGTGCATCCATCAGTCTCTTTTGCTGTGCCGCTGCAGGTCTTTGAGATCTGATGAAGCAATAGGGGAGTGCACACGGACCAAGCAGGGGTCTCGACCTGACAGGGTCAAGAAAATGAGGCATGGCGGACAGCGTTCAAATGGCGCTTTGAATGGCTACAGATTCATCACACGGGCAGGGAGCGGGAGGTTTGATGGAAGCTATTTAATGATAGACGGCCGCACTAGTGTCTCAAAGCCCTCTGTGTCCTTCTGCAGTGAGCAGGTCAGTGAAGAACACTCAATCTATTACAGCAGTTAGACACTGACAATGAGGAAATCATCCCTGGATTTGTAGATCTGATCATGAGAGAGTTGGCAAATGCCTTTTACTTTGTAGAATCAGTATGTGGCAGTTTTGTGCTTGATGCATACTTCATTAATACCAGATTGAGTTTAATAGAAATTGGGAAGGGATGTAATCCCTAATTGCAAATTGCATACATATTAATTCATTGTAATTCATATACAATATTCTAGCTGTAATCGTACATATATTCATTGTAATAGAAATATACTTAGAATATTCGGGTCATTTAAAGCTACAGTGTGTAAGATTTAGCAGCGTTTATTAGCAGAAATGGAATATAACACTTATAACTATCTATTCATTAGTGTGTAATTACCTGCAACAAAAAAAAAATCAATGTGTTTTCATGAATGAGCACAAGAATGAGCCCTTCATATCTACATGGGAGCGAGCCCCCTCATGGAAGCCACCATGTTGCACCGCCATGTTGCTAAAGTAGCCCAAAAGGGACATACTCCGTCTACTTTCGCATTTTGCAATTCATCGGAAGGCTGAATTAAAAAGAAGAATCAGTGGTTGCTCCTCATACTGCACACTGTCTACTGGTTGCTACTGCAGGCTAACAAGTTTGAGAAGCCTCGTTTTTGTGAAACTGAGGATCATACTATTATCACAAGAGAAAGGCAAGGATGCATGAATTCTCATCAACAAAGAAGGATAAATGTGAAGGGATACAAAACTGTGACCTGAAACCTCACCACTAGATGATAAGATAAGTATGGCTGACAAAATGGTGTGTTAATTTTGATTAATTAATTACAGCGCCTTTAAGACGTCAAACATCTTTGATCTTAATTAATCGCACTTTGATCTGGTCATTCAGTAGTTTTGTAAACATCAGTGCCAGGCCAGAAAAAAAAAAGATATATATATATATATCATTTATTTTTTTAATAACCACCAATGAAAAATAATGCCAAATATCTCATTAATTAACTTTCATCAATAATGACTTCAATGCTGGGATCAGCTCTTTAGGTTGTTCTAAAACATGAGGTATAAAAACAGCAGCTCCATTCATTTTTTTCCTGGTGCTCTGCTCCACGTGTAAGTCAAACACATTACTTTCATTCCACCTATTCTCTTGACCTAATATCAACAGAGTCATGCGCATGATCTCAGGAAGTGGAACATCCTGCCAAATAAAAGTGGGGACAACTTCCTGCTCATCCTCTTTGCCTTTCTCACCTCAAAGACCAGTAAGTTCGCTGGTACATCAGCTGGCAATTACTTGAGTTTTTCTCTTGTTGTCCACCATTCAATTCATCACTCATGTGGTGCAGGTGCCTTTTGTACGTGAGAATTGTGGTTGTTTGTTTGTGTTTGCGGGTGTGTGCTAGTTTGCTAGCCATGGCTCCGAATTGTTTGGACATTCCACATTGTTTCTGGTTGTCACCAACGGAACCTGGGATGGATGGATGCCCCTCAGGCCTGCCCGTTTCTTCGAACCCTCGTCCTAGGAAGGCGTGCGGTAAGACCGATCGCCTTATCTCATGCTTATTTAATGCTGCGGCTCAAGGGGCTCGTATGGGTAATGCTTTGGTTGTCCTATTGGCAGCCATAAGGCAGTGAGCCTGGATGATCAGGACTCCAGGGCTCTTGTTGATTATGCATTGTTGGCTCATGCACAGTTTACACTTTACGTGGGTGAGCCTATCTCCTCGGCACTTCTGTGTCATCGGCAGGTATGGCTAGCACAGACTTTGCCTTGCCTGGATCAGACAGTGTTGCCGGGGAAGGTCTTTCATCGTGATTCTCAAGAAGTGTTGGATAGAGCAGCCCCCTCTCCCTTTTTTAGGGGTTTCAAAAAAGGTGCTGCCATTCAAGATGACATGAAAATTGTGATTTAGTCCATCACTGCAGGTGAGTGGTTTACATCACTCAACTTAAAGGACGCATATTTCCACGCCCAGTTTTTCCCAGAACACAGTCCCTTTCTGCACTTTGCTTTTCAGGGCGTTTTTTTAATCAGTTCCATGTTTTGCCTTTTGGCCTGTCCCTGGCCCCGAGAGTTTTTACTCGGCTTGTGTCAGCAGTCTTGCCTCCCCTTCAATCACATGGTCTCAAAATCCTGCCATATCTGGATGACTGGCTAATCTGTGCCCCCATCTCTGGGTCACATTTTCCAGGACATGGAGGCGGTTTTGCCACATGTTCAGTCTCTGAGATTTGCTGTGAACCAGAAGAAGATTAATCTGCAACCCAGGCAACTGGTGTCCTTTCTGGGTCTCCTTTATGATTCTGGCACTATGCATGTGTGTCTCACAACTCAGAGGGCAGACTGTTTGCTGAAGGCACCATGCCACTAACAATTCAGGGTTCAACCATTATTGGGGTTGATGGCTGTGGCAAAAGTGGCATTTCCATTGGGCCAATTGAGGGCACAGCCCCTGCCGCGGTGATTCAACTCCTTTCATTTCCGCCCCCGTCAGGACAGGACAGTGAAGCTGCATGTGACTTTGTCTTGCATGTGTGCCCTTCTCCCTTGGCAGGACAGGTGCTTCCTTCTGAGGGGCATCTCATTGGGATCTCTTCCTCACAGATGGTCAGTTGTCGCCACAGACACATCCCTGGTGGGTTGGGAAGCTGTCTGGGAGGGCAGGACTGTGAGGGACAGTTGGAAGCCCCCTTGGGTGTCGCAACACATAAACGTGTTCAAATTGAGGGCCATCCATCTGACCCTCAGATGTCTTTTGTCATATGTGTGTCACAAGCACATCCTTGTGAGAATTGACAGCACCTCTTCCATTTATCACTAAATCATCAGGGTGGCACAAGATCACAGCACTGCCTTCAGGGGGCAATGGACCTGCTGACATGGGCATGGCCTTGACTGTCCTCCCTGAGAGCGATCCATATTCCAAATGTGGCGAAGAGAGCAGCGCACCTTTTGTCCTGACCAGATCCTCCCCCAGGGGGGTGGTGACACCCAGACATGGTGACCAAAATCTGGGCAATTTATGGAGTTGCCCAGGTCAATTTCTTTGCCTCGGCAGAAACATCTCATTGCCTGCAGTGGTACTCCCTTAGACCACAGTAGAGCAGTTTGGGCCTGGATGCTCAGTCTCACGAATGGCTGACAGAATTGTTGTACACTTTTCGCCCTATCCCTCTGATCCCTCAGGTCCTCCACAGGGTCAGGGAAGGCTGCTTCATTGTCCTGCTGGTAGCTCCATGCGGGCCAGGAAAGTCATTGTTTCCAATGTTGCTCCAGCTACTGGGGGGCCACCCATTGTGACTGCCATCCTGGGGGGATCTCCTATCACCTTTTGCCTGTGGGTCTGGCCTCTGCAGAGTCCATTCCTCTGCATCTAGACGATGCTATCCATGTTACATTGGCCAATACTAGGGCTCCATCTACTCGGGCTAATTACTCTCTACGATGGAGGATTTTTTTCAGACTATCTCGGCCAGGGTGTTGGCCCTTTGTCCTGTTCTGTGCCACTTGTACTTCACTTCCTGCAGTCATAGATGGGTCAAGGCAAGGCAGTTATTATGCTTAGGGTTTATTCCTCTGCCATTTTGGCATTTCATGGTGGAATTGATGGCCGGCTCTGGGTTGTCAGCCATTGGTGTCTCAGTTTCTGAAGAGATCCTGCTGCCTGTGCCCATGCCATGCCTTGTGTCCGCTGCAGTGGGACTTGACCATGCCCTTGCTGCTGCATTCCCTTACAGTGTCCTCTTATGAGCCTATTGATAATGCTGACCTGAAGGATTTGTCCCTGAATGCAGCTTTCCTTTTGGATCTTTGCTCAGCCAAGTTAGTGGGCAAGCTGTGCACACCACTTAGTCAGTGCCAATTGCCTGCGATTGAAGGATGATGATACTGGGGTGTCGCTTTGGCGAAATACTGCCTTCCTGCTGAAAGTGTCCCATTCTCAAACCATTAATCAGGTGCTGGAGGTGGCACAGTTTCAAGCCTCTTCCTCCGCACTGGTGGAACATGAAGGGTTGTCCACCCTATGTCCTGTTAGGGCACTGCATACCTATGTGGCTCGTACTCAGCCTGCGTGGAAGTCCCATTCCCATCTCTTTGTTTGCTGTGGAAAGGGGAAATGGGGATTGCCCCTTTCTAAACAGTGCTTGTCCCATTGGGTCATTGTGGTCATTTCGTGTGCTTATGTGGCACCACCTGTCCTAGCTGGACTTAGGGCTCACTTGACCAGAGGTGTTGTTACATCCTAGGCTGCACTGAGTGGTGTGCCTTTGCATGACATATGTGAGGCAGCTTCATGGTCTTCGACATGTCCATTCGCCAGGTTTTACAGAGTTGATGTGACCAGTTCAGCATCGCTAAGCACTGCTGTCATGATGTTGGTTGTGCAACAAGGTTCAGGTACTTGAATTGTGCCATTCCCCACAACCCTTTTGCTATTCGTCATCCTAGTTTGACTGTAGTGACACTCAGAGTGAGGTAGAAACAGTTATGTATAAAACTGAGTATCTGTGAGACTGAAAAATGACCATCACTATCCTTTGTCGCTTGAAATGCTCTGTGGTGTTCAAGACAAGAGGAAGAAGGAAGACAAGAAGTCGTCCCTGCTTTTATAGGACAGGAGGTTCTGCTTCCTGGGGTCATGGGCATGACTCTCATGGTGACGGTCATCACTCAGTCTCACAGATCCACAGTTATATACATAACTAGTGTTAATAACTGCCATAGAAATAGCTAAAATGTGATGGTTTTTTGTGTGTTAAGTAACAAACTTTTGATGGAGGTTTGGGCTGAAATGCTACTTAGGACTTAACGATCATTAAACACAGCCACATATATCTTAAACGTGTAAAACTGTGTAAATACATTTTATTCATGGTATTTTTCACCAAGGTTTTAACATTCAAGGAGCAGATTTGAAGACAAAATGGTCTTGGATCCAATAAAACCGTAAAGTTCCGTGTATACGGCGCACTTTTTTTACGTCGGGAAATATGAAAAGTTGGGGATGCGCCTTATATACGGGAACAACAGAATCGCGGCAAAAATTCCGACATACACGTTACACGTCACTTAACATTTGTCTTTTGTTTATTAAACAAAAGACCCGAGCGCCCCCGCAGGCGGGGGCTGCCCTGTTTACAACAAAAAAATCCGTTTAAAACCATGCTAATCATTTAGCAACCGATACATATTGCATGTCCACTTAACGGTTAGAAACTCTACTAAAAGCCCAAATCAACCATTTGTACCTTCACAAAACACAATTCCAACAAAGAGCAAAAAAGTAAACAAAGAGTAAACAAAGAGCAAACACACGTGGACGGCGCACCTCCGCAAAACTGCCGTTAACATTTGCGCTACTTCATGCTA
>OMMV01063167.1:0-15927 GCA_900302635.1 Chatrabus melanurus
CCCCCCCCCCCGTGAATCCATCCCTGAACACAGTTCATTTAAATCTTCCACACACAGCACAGAAGATAAGACTTTATTCAGCTTAAGTACTTACTGAAACATGATCCAAACTTTAAAATTTCTAAATTTCCGTGTTGACCTCAGGAGTTCACTACTGCTCGTTTTTAACAAACAACTGATTTTTAGCTCTTCGGCTCTGTGTTGTCAAATTACAACAATGACACGGAACAATGAAGCTGTGACTTTCACAATAAATTCTTTGTTGTGAAGCTGAGCTTAGTTTTACATTGAAATGCTTTTATTGTAAAGCGCGTTCAGCAACATGAGTTATGAGGTGTTATTTAACTTTACTTTATTTAACAGCGGTCGTCTAATTCGTTAAACGGTCATCAAAAAGTAGCAAATATGTCGCCCCAGTGTCGTCAAAAACTTGGCCAAATTCGTCTAGCAGTCGTCTAAACATTCAGTCGTCACACTCGCCAAACAGTCATCTCTCAATGAGATACCAGCTTTAGCAGGTACCGATAGATGGTTAATGCTAGCTACACTGATAATGTCACAGTTACTGAGTCTGTTTGCCCACCATAGTTTTTAAATACCTGCTCCCAAGCCAACTGCTATTAAAGCCACCGCCCATTCTGCAAAAAATATACATTAATTAATCACCCAATCCCAGATTAAGGCTCGTTAGCTTTAGCTACCATGGTACTTTAATGTAGGTGGGCGTGTTCAAACTTCATTCATCATGTCCAGGTCACGGCGGTTTTGCCTAAACTCCAACCTTTTACCCATTTACGGTGTGGCCGTGAGTTAGGCGGAGTCAGACACTGCCAAGATGGAGACATATGGAGCCGCCCCATTTGAGCTTCAAACCCACTCTTCAGAAAACCTATGTGTGACATCCAGTATATATATATAGTCTACGAATATCAGAAGTAATTGTGCAAACATAACTTATTAGAATGCATATCTCTGCCAAGGCCCAAACAGTCCTCAGGGAGCTTTGAATGAGAATGATGGTGACGTCTAGTGTATGGTGAGACCCCTTCCAAAATTAACTCCAGTCTATGCCCTGGTCCAGGACAGACCCAATCTTTAAATAAGTTTTCTCGAAAATCAGTTCATTATTTATTGAGTAGTCCTGCAAACACACAAGCAACCAACAAAGAAACTCTAAATGAGACATCCACGTAATGCAGTACCTCCTGAAGAGATCGTCTGTCAGACGTGACCGAGATGAGTGCTTGAGTGACATCAGCCGTCCAACAGAAGTGGAATCAAGATCGAATCAAAATACATATATGCTTTAGGGGCCAATCATTTCAGGTATGATGTGAATTTGAGTTCCTGTGACGAAAGCCCAACCATGTACTGTAAAGTGTATGAAAAAGAAAGAGCGAGCCTTAACTCTGCAGTGATAAGAGCGAGCTCAGCCTGTCTGGGAATGTCGTCTCCACACCCAGCTGTAAATATCGCGGCACCTATTAGCCAGAGAGGCTAACACACCTCACCTCGCACTAAAGAATCAGGTCAGATTGAGGAGCGTGCCCTGGCGCTGCACGTTGCCTCATTCATTCCCTTACAGGACCAACATGGGACCTGATTGGCAACCATCGAGGAAGTCCATCCCTACCTCCCAAACTAAAGAAATTACTGTCATATTATTGTAAACACAGTTTGCTATTATAAAATAAGACCTATAACAATTCTGTCACTCTTGCACCACAACTCATCTGTGTGTAAACAGTCACGTTCTATCAACACAATACATCTCTATACATTATGAACATGAGGTTTTATCAAGTATTCTTGAGTTATGGCTGTTGGAATGATTTATCCAACTTAGCAACCAATTAGGATGTCAGGATTGTTCTGAGTCACCACAATATATACAGTATATAATTATATGTCATTCTGAAAGGAATGGCTGTTTGAAAAAAACACTTTACCTTCATTAATATGCACATAGATGCAGCAAACAACGGTAAAATGTAATCAGCTCATCTGCTCCACAGGATGTTCCTATAGTGCAAGTATCAAGTGTCA
The DNA here is from genome assembly GCA_900302635.1 of Chatrabus melanurus. Lineage (NCBI taxonomy): Eukaryota > Metazoa > Chordata > Actinopteri > Batrachoidiformes > Batrachoididae > Chatrabus > Chatrabus melanurus. Next base: position 2,047 of record OMMV01063167.1, read on the forward strand.
TTGACTTATAGTGCTCACAAGACTGTGTCTATACAAACAGACAGACATAGACAGACATAAAGGGGACAATATAATCTCCCACATACTGTTTATATAGTGTCAGACAAAAATGTTCATTGTGTAGTTGTGCCTGATTTGAAGATTTATTCTGAGTGTATTTCTTCTATTAAGGGAAAATAAAATAATGAAACCATGACGGTGACATCACAGTTAAAAAAGTTAAATCAGACATTTTAAAGGCAGGATGGCAGTTATGTTAGAGGAAATCAAACGCTTCATAACTCAATTAACATCCTGTTGAGGCTTCAACAAACAACATCCAGATGATGCCATATTTGCGTGTGTGCTTCCTGTTTATAGTTGGGTTGAGTTGGGTTGCGTTAGCAGTCCTTGAAATGGTGCATCATGGATTCAACTGTCTATCCTGGAGTCGCTACTTTGCAATATCCCAAACAGTAGTACAAATATCGGATCCCGAAAACCAAACTATCGCACAAAAACTCTGTTTTGTATGAAATAAAGAAACGTGATAAAATTGTAGTCAACAGAGATTTTTTGGAATTACTGATTGCATCGCACAAAAAACTAAATTACCGTATATCTGACAACGCTGATATGGACATATACACACACGAACACACTTTATGGATAGATTTCGATTTGACTGCCCTCCAAAAGACACCTAAACTAAGCGCACACAGCGTTCCAACCGACCCACATCATTGTAACAATGGGAATCCGTGACTGTTGCCGTGCCAACCCTCTGACAACCTTTGACCTCTGCTTTTAGGCTTTATAAGGTGGGGGAAGGGCACCCTTACACCCCTGCACAAGTTCAACTGCATCATCTTCTGACCTAGTAAATCTCCTGCTGTGCGCAACTATTGTGTGAGAGCGTCATTAGGGCCGTTACACAATGACTGGACCTCATTCTAATCCCTGAACAATATGTAAATCATCTTCACATTGCTGATATTTAAAACCCTAAAAAGCTCACAGAAAGTCCCATCAGATAACTTGCACACAGAGAGATTTTATTTCATGACATCATAGCTGCCGACTGGCTCTGATCTTCCTTCCCCGTACTATCTTTGAACGATGGAAGTAATGCATGGCAAATGTAAGACAGTGATGATCTTTGACACAAGGCAAATATGTGCACCTTCATACATACATACATTTGTATGTCAACACATGTCAGTCGTGAGAACATTACTGTTTTCTGCCATATAAATTTCACTAATCCCTCGGGGACTGATGTGGGATTAAATTTCCTTCAGACAATCCTACGTGTGATCATTCAACACATGAAGAAAAGCAGACCTTGTGTCACTGCTCCAGTTAGCCTCGGGCTATTTTAACCAAATGTGTCACCAGCTCAGTTTGCATTAGACTGACACTGTGGAATCTGACGACCCCAAATTCAAAGAACATAATCACAATGGTGCAACATGTGTGCGCGAATGCAATTGCGATAATATGATTGTATTTGTGTCTCTGCATGCAATGTTGGATGATCTATCTTCTTGCCCCATCGTTCATTTTTGCACCATGGGGCGATTGATTAAGTAAGGCATTGATGGGTAAGGTTTTGAAGGATTTCGAATAGGTGCGGGATGAACTCGTGGTTATCTCGTGTATGAGTCGTTGGAATGCATCAACATGTGTGCAGCCTACGCTGGAGCTTTTGAGATTGGGTACTCACATTGCTGGATGGCGGGGAATCTTGGGGAGGGGTTGGAGGTACTTCTGGGTTGAAGTGAGGTATGGGAAATCTCTTTCCCAAATGACTAATCTGGCATCAATACAATCACTGACATAGAAACACAGTCTATTTCACTGGGACTCTAATTGACACCTCGTTGTCTTTTCAACTATCCCGTCATCGTGTACTCTAGACTATATATGGTTATATAACTGCAACAATTCTGTCATTGCATGTTCTGTCAATCTTGTGTTGTTCTTTTATTTGGTCTTGTTAATATGGCCATAGCAGATGGTCGCCCCACTGAGTCTGCTCTGCTTGAGGTTTCTTCCTGTGATCATACAAACGCTACGGCAGTTTATACTTACCACTGTTGCCAATCATTTGCATTGTGAGGGAGCGCCAGCTATAACATTTTGGACATGTGACGCGTTTCTCTGTGCATGATCCAGCACATAGGTGCCTCAGTGTTGAGGATCCCAGTGGCTGGAGAAGGCCATGGGGGCCCCAATGTTTCACCTGGCTGCGGCAGATAGATGGTTACTTTCGAGAGGTGGGGATGGATCGGCTCCGTGGTGTGGTGGATATAGCGATGTGTGGTGCCAGCACATGCTCCCTGACTTGACTTGACTGTCACCAATGTGCTTGCAAATGGGATGGGTAAGCTCTAAACCTTACTCTTGAGGTGACTTATGTTATGAATTGCTGTATACATAAACTGAATTGAATTAAGGCAGCATATACGTGGAAAAGTAAATCTAATTGTAAAGTAAACATTCAGAATAAAGTACAAACAAGCTAAGGAGCAGGACAGCTGTTCGAACGGCAGCTGTGCAAAATTATCTTTCGTTTCTAAGGTGATAGCTACACAAACACAAGATGACCCAACAGACAAAAAAACAGAGTGCCGACAGAATGAAAATAATACATGCGGTAGTCAGGATGTTTGTAGCAATACTAACAAAGCACTACACGGTTGTTTAGAATCAATACTGCCAAACAGGGTATGTGCTTCTTAAACACTTCAAACAAACAATACCTACAGATGTAAGCCTGCGGGTAACACGGTAAAGTATGGCAGCCTGTTTCGTCACCTTTGATCGATGGCTACCAAGTCAGCTTTTGACTCTGTTGGTGGTAGACACAAGAAAGAGGTGAAAAACCTGTGAAATATAAGAAGAGGTGCATTGTAGGTGACTATCCTTTGCTCGTGTTAAGTTAAGAAGGGGGGTACTGTCTTCAACAAGTTACAAAACCCAGGTGCTGCTGAAATATGATGCTGGATATCCGGGGTCAAGCCAGTGATACTATGCCATTGGCCTCAGAGAAAAGAGAAGGGATTAGAGCAGGGATGGGCAACAGTGTGACATGAAGAGCCAAGACGGAGTAAGTTTTCCTTGCAACCGATCGCTTCAGAAGGTCGTTTTACTCCTCGCATCAAATTAAAGTCCTGATCATCTGTGAAATCACTTGCTGAGGTGATCGGTAGCAAAGAAAATCTATACCATCTTGGTCCTTCATGCCCAGCCCTGGATTAGAGAGCGGGGTTGGTGGGTGATGTGACAGCATTGTCTGGCATAGCAAACGGCTAAAATTTTATTAGCTATGAGAGGATACGGCAAATGCATGGTTTAACAGATGGTAAACAAAGTCCATTGGGTTCATGTCAGAAAAAAACAACTATTCTATCAAAAATGTTGTGCTTTTCCTCATTTGTACACCCATAAAATTGTCATTTCTACCACCTTAAACCACCAGCCTTATTGACTTATAGATTAATTTGCCAGTACATACTGTTGACAAATGTTTGTGTTCTATGGCCAACTGCTCTGGTGAAGCAGCTCAATGGGAAAGTGGTTGTACCAAGCAGCTCCAGTATTGAACATTGCATTTACATTTTAGTGGCCAGGGGTTCATGGAAAGCCAGAAGTTCCTTTTCTGTGGTGGCATGACTGGTGGTGGCATGGCGGCATGTCAACGACAACAGTTATTCTTGATGGATTTGTTCCGTTGATGGTGGAAGTTGCCTTCTTCTCCTGTTAATTGACCATTTCTTATAAAAATGGACCCCAAAAACCTCATACTTTTGAGTGCTGTCACATCCCGTCTTGTCTCAGAAAATCAGAAATAACTGCTAAATAGCTGATTTTTAAAAAAACAGACAAAACTTGGAATGACAGTGTTGAGCAAATCGTTTCAGGTACTGAATCACATATAGTGTGTTGTGTTTTAGCAACCTGGCATTGAATACTGTTGGAAATGTGCCATTGCTACCGATTACGGCCTCGAAAATGTCGACAGCTGATGTTTTCTGACCGCTAATATGTAACTACATCTTAAGTGAGCGGGGCATCTCTAAAAAAAGGACAACTGCTCCCAATGCATCTTGCTTGACTACATAAACGGTGTAACACTATAACAATAACTCCTCAGAGATCAACGAGACAGAAAATTGTACAAAGTACATGCTCGGAATACCAGTGCTATTTCAATGTAATTACAAAATTGCTGCAGGCTGTGGAAGTTTGTAGGAAAATAAGCCGTTAATTTGACTGCAATGTAAACTCTTCTACTATAATATCACACCTCAAGTGGTTATGTGAGATAGGTTGTCATATAATTGCTGTGTCTTTCCTGAGACTGGACTAAGTAAAAAGGCAAGAAGACCATCGTGGGAACATCTTGAGAAGCTACATTAGACACTGTGAATGACAGAAACCAAAATGTCTCACGGTAAAAATGTTCTCTTTGTCAAGTAGAAGACACAAGTCCTATACAGTCCCTGAGGCCCATTGGTGCCGGTGCAGGTTGCTGGATACCGTAGTGTGAAGTGGATGACAGTCTATGACTCCCCCTGGACGGGATGCCAGTCTGGCGCAGATTCCTTCCCCAGCCAAGGCTAGTACCGATTTACAACTGGGTGGACTATGACAATGCAGATGAAGTGTCTTATCCAAGGACACAGACAGGTAGCATGGTCGGGAATTGAACGCTGGTCTACATATTGGTAGTCCAACTCCTATCCCATGGAGCTACCTGCTCAAGTAAGGTTCTCTCAAAGAATAAGGGAAGAAAAAAAACCAATGACAGGAAAGAAACAAGTCTCCAGGCACTTTAAGGAGAGAGCAGATATTACTCACAGTGCATTCTTCAAGGCAAAAGCAGTAAAAGAGATAACACACAACACAGTAGCTGCATTTTAAGACTATGCACAACTCCAAACCGGAGCCTACAGCTGTTGTGAACAGGCGACATTGAATATCTTCACTTGGAAACACTGACACTTTAATTGAACCATGAACCAAGCCTCGCTCATGCTATGAAGAGCATTTGACCAGAAGTTATTGTAGCTACAGTCTGAGCCTACAGTTGAACGCTGGGGTGGAAGCGCAGCAGACAGCATTGGTAAGACCTGAACAAGCACCACTGGCACAGCAGAGAGGTCGGACAACTTACGTAGAGCATCAAAATGCAAGGATGAATCAGCGAGAGCGCTGTATATCATATTGTTGAAGCATGACTCGACTGCCCAAACCTCCAAAGGTGACTACTTAATGACATTGACCATTTCCACAGTACAACATCTTCCAAGTAACCTCATAAGTGCCACGAACACAAAGTTTTACGTACTGGAAAAAAGAGAATTGCACGCATCAGTGGTGAAGGTTACAGTGCACTGTTAGTGTAATGCAGGAAGAGGAGCAGAAGCGGCTGGTGGATGGTTATGTCCTTTACCTTGTTGTAGTAATGGAGCTGAACAGAGTGCCACTGGCCATCGCTCACCCCGCCGAGGATGTAGGGAGATACCGTAGTCTTTGTTTCTCCTGGAAAAAGACAGATAAGTGAAAGAATGAGAGAGGGTAAAGGTGAGATAAGTAAGGATGGTGAGAAAGAGAGAAAAACAACAACAAAAAAAAACCCCACCCTCAATAATTTAACATAACCAAGAGAGAAGGTGAACCACAGGTTAGTTCAAAAGTCAGCTTTTGGGATCTTGTTGCTAAGTGATTTTGGTGTTGGGGTAATTTCAATTCTAATTCACTTTGTTGAAGTTCACTTGGAAACTGACTCTTTTGACACATTGTGACTGACAACCAAAGATGCCAAAGAGTTGTTGCACGGCTACATACGTTACCAATAACCAGTTTTATAGTCAAGGCCACCTAAACCAAGGCCAAGTCATGACCAAGACCAGAGTGTGTCAAGACCAAGACATTGAGGAGTTGAAACCAAGTCAAGACTAAGACCAAGGCAGGGCGAGACAGAGTCAAGAGCAGGACTGAATTTACAATAAAAAGTGGAGAAAAAAAACGCAAACCACAAACACAGTTGTTCTTAAAGATCCACATTCCCATAAAACACCCACATACAAACAAACCGTAAAAGCTGAAATCAACTAAAACATCTTTATTCAACACTCCTTTTCCATGTCTTATCATCCAGTAACAAAAAGGATACTGGTTACGTTTGAAGTAATGAGTTCTACATCCAATCACAGTAATGAAGTTAACAAATAAATAAGACAAGCCACCGGAAACTTAATGAGATCTGTTGTGGTATTGACCGGTCTTGAAATAAAATCCTGAATCCTCTATGTCTGAGACCGAAACAAGACTGAGTAAAAAGGCGGTTGATTCCAAGACGAGACCGAGACCTTCAAATAGTGGTCTTGAGACCAGTATCGAGACCGACTGATCTTAACTACTAACAAAACTTCCAACAACTTCAAGAAACCTTGTTTCATGTCATTCCTGTGGAGTACTCATGAAGAAAAAAGTGGTTGGCGACAATTAGAAGGGCCTGTATCAATGGCAATGGCAGTGTCAACAGAAACAGGTCTTGGTCACCAAAGTGAAAACACACATCCGTCTGCTCACATCATTTTACAGGCGAGCCATAACTAAATTTTATTTAAGTTAATGAGAAAAACAATTTTTTTCCCAAAATGTCAAAATTAAAGACGCGATAAAGGCACTAATGAACTGCGACAGCAGACCATAAAAGATAAGGGTAAAAGTAGTATGTTGGTGCTGTTAATTAGGAGGACCATATTATACATAATTGGAAGATACAGCAGTGTTCCACTTCGCAGTTTCCACCACCTTTCCCGACTTTACCCTAGCCAACACAATAGAAAATCTGTGCTGTTGGCTAAAATACTTGTTCAGCTTCCAAATCTTACGAGAACTATAAAACTTTATGAACACAATGCCCTATCAACATGCTGAACAAAACACCTGTTTTCCACCAAATTAAGATAGTGGCGACGTTTATCTTTTAACTCACTATTTCTGGTCTCTCCCAAAACTGCGACTGATCATGTTATCACATGACTGGCTGTTTAACCTTTGAGGAGCCGGTGCATGTGGCTAAGATTTTCTCGAGCTTCATTTTTCTACTTTTGCTGCTATGGGACTAGCATGATGCTACCATGCTAGCACTAGCATTAGCAAACTGGGCTCACAATTGTAACAAACTGGTTTGCATTTATTTACAAATTTAATATACATATACATAAGGATAACGATGTCCTTGACTCCCTTTTCTTTGGGATTGATTGATTGCTAAAAATAACTTTTAGCCACTGCCAGATCTCCTTTCTGCTGACTAAACTTTCCGACAGCCATTAGCGGACCTGCAGGTTTGTCGTTTCTGGTGCTATGAATCACTGTCATGAGGCAACTCAATCAGTCAATCAATCAATAGCTTTTATTTGTCTCCAAATTGCAAATGTTGCAGCAGCAGCAGCACAAAAGGTACTCATGGCCTTTCTGCAACCTCAAATAGAACGGAGTACCATGACTACAACAAATCATTTCTTCTAGTGGTTCCCAACAACAGGTATACATATCCGTTCAGATACATGGCCAACGCCAAGGTGTATGTGGAAATTTGTGACAATTAAGTATCAAAAATTATGGACAAAAAACTTTTTTTCTATTTTGTCATCTTACACTCAGGCTCCCTGTCAATGTTACGAGAGCCTTGTGATTTTTTAAATTTTTTTTAGTTTGGGCAACGTCACTTGGATTTATCATTGCTTTAACAGTAACTTGTGCAAAAGTGAAATGAAATGTGACTGATATTAATAAATTTCAACTTAAGCTAGTATTATTAAAAGTCAATTGAGAACCTAAACCTGCTTCGTGGAGAAAAAGAAAAATTGTGGGTTGGGGGGCGGGGGGCTTTTTTTTTTTTGGCTTCCAAAGATGGACAAAAATTTGGGACATAATACTAAACATTAATGTGTTACCTTTTGGGGACCAGATTTTGACCTGATGTAGATGAGTCTGCTGTGAAAATGACTGTTGAAACATGCATGTCCCCACAAGGTGTGCACACAGCACGATCATAAATCACACTAATGTGAAGGCCTCTGATAATGCGCGGCCTTAACGCGCTCACTGAGAAGAACGTGGAGCACAAAGATCCACAGACGCTTCACTCTGTTTGTCAAAGGCAGGGGCAGCCTGGGCAGGAATCCGCTGCTCTGGAAATCAGTAAACTACGGCACCAACGATGAGCTCTGTGCGCGAGTGCAAACAGTTAATAAGTGATGTGTGTTCGTGCAGGCGAGAAACAGAGGTGAACGGAAGCGACCGTGTGGATCATGCGGGAACAGCAAAGGAGCAACGGAATGATTCAGACCCACATCGCACACGTTTTTACTGCACGTACCTACGCAAAAACCGGAAAAAAACCCCCAGTGCACACAAATCAGAGGCACTTTCATCCCACTCCTCGCATTAACCATGAGTCATAATCCGGACTAGTTAACCTGATGAGTCATGCACTCAACATGTAGTCATGTTTCAGATTTAAATTAAAGCAAAATGACTTTGGCTTTGCTCCCGATCGGCTTCACCCATCACAATGATTCAGAACTGGGTTATTTCATGGGAAAGTAGACTTTCTCTGACAACAACAATCACAGGTCCTACTAATATATATTTGATCTGTCACTTTTAAATGACTGTGCAGTGTCATGTGCATGTGTAAAATATTGTGCAAATGTTTTAGGAACATTTAACGTACTTATTTTTATTTTTTTAAAAGAGCAAACTGGTTAATAACTATTTATTAATAAATGTAAATGCATAAAATGTGGGAGCACTTTTTTTACTTTAAAAATACACTACTTATGTGATGAAATCACAATTTATTTTAAGTGGAATCCTGCAATTTATAAGAAAACTGTATTTTATCAGGTTTTTACAAACTTGTTATTTCTGAGTGATCACTGCCGACTGTCTTTGTGTCATCATGTATCGGGCAGTACACCAACGAAATAAATAAGTAAATAAACAAATCAAGGAATTTTTTTTGGCTCTTAATTTGAAAATTAGATTTTTAGGTTGATAATTGATGAGTTTTATTTAAATGAAATAAATAAATGAAAAAATAAACACATGATGTCTTGGAATAGGATCATTTGGACATTTTGGATGTTTGAAATTCTACTTTTTTGTTGACCCACCGAAGAAGAAAGATTTAAGAATTTTTATCAAAATTCTAGGGGCGGCCAAAACCTTTTATACAGTACTGTACATCAGTTAACATGTTAAAATGTACATTGATGTATGTCTGTACCAGCACAAAACAGTGAAGCTGACAAAGAGAAGCTTTATCTTCTTTTTTAAATTGTTGCAGTGTGTGTAAAATGGTGTGAATTTTCACTTGTTTTATGCAAATTATTATTATTTTTTTTGGTATGTCCTAAAATCAGTACAGGAAAAAACAATGGTACCAAATGCAGTACTTTTTTTTCTTTTTCCAGTTTGTTCAAAAATTCAAAATATTTCTGCAGTTAAGCGTTTACAAATTGAGCAACATCAAAAAAAGTTAATCCAAGGAGCTCGCTTGTTGTGTTCCTGTAATAACCATCTTGAAAAATGTTTAACATGACATAAAATTCTCTCTGCTGAAATATTTTAGTGTTTTTAATCATCATTGTTGAACCTGAGAAGGTCTAAACTTGAAGCCAACTCATTTTAAAAAGTTTTCTGTCAGTTGGTGCAAACTGCATATGTTAAAGGGAAATAAGACTGTCTTTTTGGGTGTGTCAGTTAACTGATCACTACATATAAACTTTGCACACAGCTTGAAACCTTACCTCCGGAAAACGTGAGCTGAATCTGCTCACTGATGATCTCCAACGCTATGAAGTCGTGTTTCTCGTTGAACCTTCCGTTGTAGAGAAGCAGAGCGTTCCTTTCTCTGGTAGCAAACCTACGAAGACAGAGAGGGTTTTTTTTTAAAGCATTTGTTTAAAACAATACTACGATCTTTAGTAGTGAATAACCCAAAAATGCATACAGTAAATGTGACGTCTGATTAAATCCAATGGACTAATGAGTCCATGGCTGGTAGGACTTAATTAATATTTGAAATTACTATTAGTTGTTCAATCAAAACATTTGATTCAGTTCATAATTAATATCTTAAATTACTATAATTTATTTTGGCCTAATTTTTTATGATGAACTGAAAAATTGCTGACAAATTACAACATTATTGCTGTGGTTTTTTTTTTAGCTAACATGGTTAGCTGCTTATATTAACCCATTGAATTACACAGGCAGGGTATTTAGCCATATTTTGACAAAAAAAAAGATATATATTTTTAAAAATATATCAAAGTCATTCTGTGCATTCTGAAATAATTTAGTTGGGAAACTTGTGAAATGTGCCCTGTGATAGGTCGGCCTGTCCAGGGTGTACCCCACCTCTCACCCAATGACTGCTGGCATAAGCTCCACCCCCTGGGACCTTTAATTGGAATAAGCGGGTTCAGAAAATGAATGAATGAATGAACTCTTGACATGTGTTTGGAGAAAGAAGTAGTAAGTCCTATATAGGCCCTACAGTTGCCCGTTGGTGCCACTGGTTATCCCCAGATTCTGTAGCTTGAACCAGATGAAAGTCTATGACTCCATCCAGCCAAGGCTGGTACCCATTTACAGCTGGTTGGATTGGAACAACGCAGGATTCGAACCCAAGGTCTACATATTGATAGCCCAACTACCTGCTCTACAACTCTGCAACAAATACTGCCAATTTAATAAAATTCTAAATAAGCCACCTTTCATGAAATTTGGTGAGAATTTTATCAAATACAAAAAAAGTCATTGGAGAAGATGCATTTTCTCTAATATGTACGACACAGGTGTATCCCTCCCAATACGGCCACCAAATTTATGTTCATGAACCAATGTGATGAAACCGTCTGTACCTATACATACATATATAACTAGACGGTCCATCATGGGGCCGACTAAATCTCGGGTGTTACTCCAACTGAGGTTTCCTGCCACATTTCTCAGCTCCTATCCAACCCAAACAGACAAGAAATGAACAAGAGATCGCTTTATGATGAAAGGACTGATGGGGTCTTGAGGAAAAATCACTTGGAAAGAAAGGGCAGGATGGCGGGTCACATAGGGGAAAGGGTTCACTTGATAACGAGTGTATCCATGTGAAAACAAGAAAGACAAATGAGCAAGAAAACAATTACCTACACCTACTGTACTTGTGTACATGTCCTACGGGGGCGCAAAGTTGGCGTGTGTAGCAGTCTGAGTGTAAGGTGAGGGCAGAGGAGTCAGCCGGCAGATGCCAATGAGGGCAGCGAGGCAGGAAGTCAGGACGGCTGTAGCCAAACACTGATAAGGGAAACTCATCATGCAGCGTTTCCTGTTTTCACCTCGCCACATACCGTTCTCACCGTCGTGTTGGCGGCGAACTCACTGCGTCGTTCGACCTCAGCCACCACTTGTGGCAATAAAAGCTCCGCTCTCCACAACATTTACTGTGTGGATGTGTCACAAACTTGTTAAACCGGGGTTACTGTCCTCCAGCGGTTTCAGGGTACTTGAAGGTGTCAGAAACACAGGTGCGAATCAGAGAGCTGCACGTTCAGGTGGTGCTCATGCAGGAGCGAATGGGAAATTGTGTGCATGTCCTGGCACGCACGCTCAGCTCGTTGAACTCAAACTGTGGTTATTTATGCAACTTTTCTCACACCATAAATTACAAATTAGATTGCAAATGCTACCTTTAGCACAGATATGATTTCAAATTCTCCAAGCTGCTTTTGACGACTTTGATCCACACCATCGCTAAACCAACTGCTGCCCAACATCATCTCCAAATTGCCACCATTATACATGCTTACAGACTATCTAGAAATACATTAGAACTGAGGTAGTCCAGAGTAAATTTCTAGATATCCTCAACCTGAATGACAATTTATACACAGATTCTGTTTCTCTGGGACTCTGGAGATCTTGATGTTATGTATTCAACTGTTACCCCGTCAATGCACACAATAGTCTATATTTAACTGTCTCAGTTGCAACTATTATTTTATGCCATAATAAGTTATGCCATTCTATCACAATACTGCAGTTTCACTTTCTACATACAGTAGTTATTACCAAAATTTTTTAGGGGGGGAGGGGCAGAGCAATTTTTCTGCATCAGTGATACTGTTTCCTATTCCCGCATAATCCTAGAATAGATTGCAACAACGGAATAAACAGATTCGGGTGCAAGTAGAAAATAGGCTAATACAAAATGTGGCTGCAGTCACACTGTTTCTGGTGCATCTCCTGTGGACACTGCATCAGCTGTGGACCTGCAATGCAGCCAGAATGTGATGGCTGCACATCTGGTGGACATTCTGGGTAAAAGATGAGAATTTGAAAATCAAAATACCATGCAGCTTGATGGGTAGACATTTAAGGGGCACTCTGGAATTTTTCAACCTATGCCTTATTTTCAGATGTTTTCGGGTTCTTTTCACGTAGAACAAAAATAATGATGATTGTCAATGAGGGGCTTGTTCCTGTTGGGCCAACACTGGCCCAAAGCCCAAAAGCCTTCTGTTTGGGCCATTGGGCCAGTGCTAATATCTAGCTCTTGCATCTTTGTAAAACCATCATCAAATTGAATTTCATCCACAGTGTCATGTGGAACACAGTGGCGATCATTTGATGGTATTTGGTAAAAGAGCACTTACATGAAGGAGACGGTGAAGTGGAACCTCTGTCGCAGGCCTCTGAAGGTAATGAAGGACTGGCCTGGGAAGCTGCGGGTGGTCATCTCACAGTAGGGCTTCTCGTACTCCCCTGGCAGACACTCGCACATGAAACCGCCCGCCAGACGGTTGATACAGTTGCCGCCATTCTTGCACACTCCGGGCACACATCGGCCCGACGATGCATTCAGTTCACAGTGCTCACCTAGTAAAAGAAATAGTTGGAATTGGTTACATTTTTTCTGGGTAATGTTGCAGCTGGTTTGTGTATTTAGTGTCTGAAACTCCTCGTACATGTCAAGTTTAAAATATGAAACAACTAACACGTGGCATTGCACCTTTTATTAATGGATGACTCATTTATGGCCGCTGTCTTGATGCTAGAACAATGTTATCTGGACGTGCTGTTATTTTCAGGTGATATGAATGATGAATTACCTGTTATTATAATTTAATATCATCATGTTTTCTGTGAAGCATGTCGTTCACGATTGCTTGAGTGATATGAAATAATAACGTCACTCTGGAATCCAGTTGTTTTAACAAACGTGTCAGTCATACACACTGAGACAACTAACTCGTGCTGTTTGTTATTGTTACTGCAGGTCAAGCACAACATCCTGGCAACGCTAAGTACGGTCAAGTTTCCTTCTAAAGCGTCAATTGAACAAATGTCTGCCACTATCTAAACACCAACAACAAAGACTAAGAAGAGAGAGAAAAGGGGAGCGACAACTGTATATCATACATCAGGAGGGAGAGACAGTCGCGAAAGAAAGAAAGAAAGAAAGAAAGAAAGGAAGAAAAGGGAAGGAAGAAAGAAAAGACAAGAAAAGAAGAAAGAAAAAAACAGGAAGGAAGAAAGGGAAAGGAAGAAAGAAAAGAAAAAAGAGAAAGAAAGAAAAGGAAAGAAAGAAAGAAAGAAAGAAAGAAAAAGAAAGAAAGAAAAGGGAAGGAAAAAGAAAAGAAATAAAGAAATGAAAGAAAGGAAGGAAAAAAGAAAGCAAGAAAGAAAGGAAAGAAAGGAAAAAAAGAAGGAAACTGATAAAGTGGTAATGGTGAAAAAGGGGATGACACCACAAACATTTCATGGCTGAATTCATGCTGATACTTTTAAACCACACAAAGATCAGAAGTT
>OMMV01063204.1:0-11255 GCA_900302635.1 Chatrabus melanurus
AAATTAATCACTAAATTTTAATTTAATAATTAATTAAAATTTAATCACTAAATTAAAATTAATTAATTCACCGCATATCCGCTACACTCTCTTCAGTAAAGTTGGGGTTCCTTAGAGGGTCTTTGTGAAACCTGAACATGCTCAGATTTGAATTCATCTGAGATACACTCATTTGGGATTTCCAGTTCAAATTTGGTGAAAATCTGATTAATTTTGTTTGTTATCATGGGCACATAAATGTGTGATGGGTACACGGAGAGAGTGCATTTTCATATCCCCCTTCTGTTCGGCGGGGGATAAAAATCTTGTCTATTTGCTCAAGGCTATTATGCCCATGAAAATAGTCAGGTTAATATGTTTTTAAAAATTAATTAAAACATTTTTTAACTGTCGATAATTTAACGAAGAATTGTATTTAATTGTATAAATTTTAATTTATAAATAAATTATGTTGTTGACATTCTCCTGATCTTTGCAGAATGTGGCTCAATTGACTGTCACCTGAAAAGTCCTCTGAGTAAACAGGAGAGGGAGAAAAAAACAGTACCCGTAAGTCAGTTATGAATGACGCATACCTCCATTGATTTCCGCATTATATAGCCAAATTATGCAGGATATTTACCACCCACACATACTCTTTTTGGCACATGTCCAAGAGCCGGTCGAACCTGTCTGATGATAAAAATCTCAGCAAGAAGACGTTAGACACCCCCGCTGTCACACAAAGTGTCACACAGACACTGAGGACGGGTGTGTGACTACAAGCTGGGATGAACAACTGGCTACGACACTTTTTAGTCACCTCACAACGCTGCAGAAATCGACGGCTCAGGTCTGCAAGCTGATGAAATAAACTGGTTCATCATTTTACTTGCGAAGGAAATAGGTGAGCTATTAAATGAATAAAATGAAGAGTGTCAGGTGTTACATCCATCTCTGGGGGCTATTTATTTATTTATTGTAAATGTGAGCACATTAACTGTTTCCTTTTAGGTTATCTTTGCAAAAAGCAATTTCAAAACATGGTCATGACTTAGACCCAGAGATGGAGAAGCACAGTTCAATCTTTCGAAGTTAAAATGCAGTTATTGCCTGCTGGAACACTGTTTCTGGCTTTAACCGTACACCAACGTGTTGGAAGGAATTAGATCATGAAGCGATGCATTGATATATTTGACATAAAGCTACATGTCATTGTTATGTGGTCTAAGTCAACAGGATTATTCCACTGAAGCAAGTGCAAACATTTAAGCCTGACATATGGTCTAAAACCTGCATGTGTTTGACAATCATCAATCAACATCATGAATGTCCAACAGCAAATCAATGCATCTCTTTGTGTCCGAACTATATTTACAATATATTTCTCTACGTTGTTTTTTTTTTAGGCGTCAGCACAGATGATTCCAGCATTCTGTTATTTGTTAACATTTTAAAACAGTCCTGATGGCCGTCTGTCATTTGTGTTCTCAGACCCGCACGGCGATGGCACACATACAGAACCAAGACAAGCAATCCAAACAGCTGGTGCACGACATCACAGAGGAAACATTCCTTAAAGAACTCTACATGTTCATGAAGAAAAGAAACACGCCAATCGAGAAAGTTCCGCATCTGGGCTTCAAACAAAGTACTTAATATATCATTTATTTTTAACTATTTTTAGACCTCTCTGACTCAGCTATTTTTTTGTTTGTTTGATTGTTCATTTCACAATTTTTATTTAATGCAATAATCAGACCTCTGTGGTTCAAATATTTGTTTTGTTTCTTCATCATTTATTATTTATCCTAGTATTCTATTTAAATTTGTTGCTTTAAATATAGAAAAGGCAAACTCTAGTATGTACACAACATGTATGCGTACAAACCTCTACAATAGATGCTCTTAATTTATCTTTTTTTTAAATAGTGTGTTTGATTTTATGCTATTCTCACTAACTTTTTTTCAGTTGATTTATTTCTGATGTTCAAGACTGTCAAAAAGCTGGGTGGTTACAAACAGGTAATGAAATAATTTAAAAAAAAAATGTATTATTATTATTATTATTATATGCTTTGTGGTAGTAACAACAATAACATTATTACTATTTTATTATTATTATTATTATTATTATTGTATTGTTTATTATTATTGTTTTTGTTGTTAATAATGAGTTAGAGTAGAATATAAAATAACTACAGTCTATTCATTATACTCTGTTATAGGTGACTGGTCAGCAGCTGTGGAAGCAAGTGTACAACACACTTGGAGGAAACCCTCGAAGCACAAGTGCAGCAACCTGCACTCGCAGACATTACGAGAAGTGAGTCTAAATATTTCAAAATAGAGATTATATTTGTTTTGGACAAATGTGAATTAGCAGCTAATTCTGATTGGCATGGCCCAAGGACATCTGTCTGAATGTTGAAAGATGAATGTGTGACAAACATCAAAAGTAAAGTGGGTCGGAGGCGTTCGTGGCTGAGCGATTAGGGCATGTACCACATGCCGCAGAATACAGTCTGCAGCGTCCCCATGTTCGAAATCTAATCTGGGCGACCTCTGCTGCATGTCTTTCCCTGTTTCCTGTCTCTCTCACACTGTCTCTAATAAAGGCTGAAAGTAAGTTACTACGTGTATAATCAGTCATTTTAAAAAGTTTCTTTACATTTACTGAGGTAAATATGCACGTGTATACGTCCGTAGGGATTGTCTCTATTGCTACCAGACAGTTCTAATGACATTTTGGACTATTCGGTGGTGACAAGAAGTGATTTATTTTGAGATTTTTAACTTGCCTCATAGGCTTACATTGTATAGTCATTCGGCCCGTGACAGTGTTAGTGTCCTAAATCAGTGCTGAACCAATTATCATCATTTTCGTCCAAAGTGAAAATTTGAAACCAAAAAGACTTTGACCCAATCCCATTTCTCCTCCTTGTTTTGGAGTGCCCTTCAGCAGGTAGGGCACTGCAGGAATGGAGTGGCAAGGGTTAAGGGTTGAAATCTTTCCCTTAGAAATGGGACACCACTTGTTACGTTCCATCGCTAGCTGACGTCATACATACCACACCAGCAGCGGCGCTTATTTCCAGTAGGTTTTGCCACTTGTGTGGGTTGTAATAATCATAGCATGTAAATAATTCAAACACACTTATCTTTTATCTTATATTTTACTCTGTTCTTGGACAAGCTGCATTTTCTTACGAGTCACTTGACTTTTTTGTAATGTTTATAGTACCACAGAGTTTATAAAAACTTTACAACAGGTTGTATAAATTTAAATAATATTATGTTTGTATATCAGATTGAATTATGTAGCTATTGGAAATATACAGTATAATCACAAAATAGTGTAGTTAGGAAAATCTGCAAATAATGTCACAAACACAAGACTTCTTTAAATGTATTTGAAACACAAATACTTTTATTCTTACAAAGCTGCAATTCAAATAACTAAAATATTCTTATTAAAACGGA
This sequence comes from Chatrabus melanurus, assembly GCA_900302635.1. Lineage (NCBI taxonomy): Eukaryota > Metazoa > Chordata > Actinopteri > Batrachoidiformes > Batrachoididae > Chatrabus > Chatrabus melanurus. The sequence continues at coordinate 3,463 of OMMV01063204.1, forward strand.
AAAATATGCGCATGTTTAAATTTAAATTAAATATATGCACGTACATATTAATATATTGAACACAATGTGAACACTGAAATCTGGCCTTGCAGTCCAACATGATCCAAACAAAACTACAGTATGAACTGGAGAAATTATTGCACTGATGTCTCATCTCCAGTAATTATTTATGGTGTGGTAGTTTGTTAACTTTTCAAAAAGGCCTCGGAATCTTTTAAGAGGGTGGGGTTGTGGGTGGCTCGCTGTAAATGCATGCACGGTTGTGGACAGTCCATAACCCTGGTTCAGGTTTCAAGATGTCCTGAAAGAAAAATTAATAAAAACCTGCTGGACACCCGTGCACTGTTAGTTCTAGGTAAAAAAGTTACGCAGGAATGGCACAGCTCTAACCAGGCCCCTGCAGAAACATTCCTAACATGCCAGGTGGCAGCTGTGACTGATCCACTTACAGGTCCTGATACAGTCTTTAGAGTTTTCGGGTCCTGCAATAAAAGTCACACAAAGGCACACGCACAACAAAATATTTTAAAGTAGTTATAACAACACCAAAGAGGATATTTTTATAAAGAATTCCTTTTTTTATTAACTGTTTTGCCACATTGCCCTGTGATTACCTTGAATATAGTTTATAATTCTCCCGTTTCTTGAAGACTTGTTGGTCTGTCAGCTCGAGGTCCAACTGTTTGATCAGAGTCCTGTAACAGAAAACAGTGATGAACTAATAGGTGTCGACTCAATGTCAGGAAAATCAGTTTTAGTAATGGGGTGACAACTTTGTGGAATAGTTTTACTTTTTCACACAAATAAATGAATTGAGAATTATAACCGTTTCGTCATGGTTCAGATATTTGTCACAAGAATGTAAACATTACAAAAAGCTAACACAACAGTCAGGATTTTAATAGGTTCCCTGGTTTGTTCAGGACTCCCTGGAATAATATTATAACATGACTATAGCATGTTATAGCAGGCACCCGTTGCTTGCTATCATTAATATTTGTCCTGATCTGCAGGTTCAAACTGTTTTATTTATTGACAGTAACCAGGAAGTTAAAATCTTTGGTTATTACAGTGTAGTTCTGCCTGTGGAACTTTCAGCTCTGTGCTGTTATCAGATGAACAAAGAAACACCAAAACATTGCTGCTGGGTTATTTATGAAACTAAATTCTTTACCAGGACTGAAATAACTTTATTGTCACGCACAAATCGCTGTTTGCACGATGTTATAATAACATCATGATTAGTGATTTTTCTGAAGTGTGTGTTGTCACGAACCACTTATATATTCCATTGCACCTACATTAAACTATGATGTTCTGATGTATTTTATAAATTTTTACAGTGTTATTTGCAATATTTATTTACTTTTATGGACTTCTTTCACTGTTCCGGTAGAGTTGTTCTGAGACTCACTCTTGGTATTTCTGTCTTCCCCATCGCTTTGAGCATACATCTGAGATGCCCCCCCCCCAACCATTCCTTAAAGAAATGGGACACGCTACATTTCACATGAACATGCAAAATGAAGGGAAAGTATTGGGATTGGGACTTACTGTCAAATGAAAGGTTACTTAGAGAGACTCAGATGAGGTGCATCACATTCATTGTGAGGGAACATCAGCTACAACATTTTGGCCATGTGGCACGTTTCTCTGCTCATGATCCAGAATGCAGGTGCCTCAGTGTCGAGGACCTCAGTGACTGAAAAAGGGAGAGGATGCCCACGTCTCACATGGTTGCAACAGATAGTTGGCTACTTTTGGGAGGTGGGGATGGACCAGCTGTCCACCTGTTGCCATCCAAGACCCAAGGTTGCTCTGTAGTGTGGATGCAGTGACATGTAGCACTTGCATGCGCAAGTGCCACATGTCCCAGAGCTAACCTGACCTGATATATTAAATACTAATGCATTGACTACCCGTCACTGTGTGATGGTAAATGCCCTAAAATATCAACAGAAAATTAAAGGTGAAAATATTGTTTCATTTTAAAATGGTCAAAAACTGAGTGACTGGTTTATTAGCAGTGAAAGTACCATGCCATCAGTCTATTTTTTCAGAAAAGAAAAAATTAGCCAAAGCAAAGCAGTGTACAACAGGAAATTTCTGTTCAGGTTAGAGAAATCATAAAAAAAAAAAAATCTTGCCTTGGCTCATCAAGAGTTCAAGGCTGTGACTGTCCTGTCTCAATACAGAATGATCCTTGACTCCCCCGACCCCTACCCCATGATTTCCTGTGTTATTTTCCCTTCTCTTCTTCTTTTGAGACCCAACAGTGAAAATAGTATCTGTTGTGTTGTCCTCTGTCAAATCCATGTGGTTTCTGGGGAATTGCCTTTGACAACCAAATGTAAACAAAACCACATGACCTCAGAGCCTAGCTTTCATGTCACTGTAACAAACAGGGCTTTTCCCAAAATAGATGCCATGCATTCTCCACCATTTGGGTTCAAACCTGCCAGAAAAAGGCTGATTGTGAGAAAAGTACAGGGAATTAAGAACTATAACGTTGGTCAATGGTCAAGTAGGTGTCATTTGTTCTGTCTGTCAACAATTATGAGGGAGATGTAGCTAAAAGAGAGTCAAAATGGGAAAATTCTGTGGGGCTTGAAGTGTCTGACCTTTTGCAATCTGGGTATATGCACTTTCAATGGGGTCATGTAAGCAGCATGTTTGCAAATTTTGAGTTCCCTGGAGTGTGTAATTACTGAGAACACTGGCCACAGAAAGCTTGAAAGGTTTATATATACAAGATACGTAAAAATACATGAAGTCACAGTCAAATGTTGAGACACTCAGCAGTTTTTCATTTTCTATTGAACATTTTACTATAATTTTAAATATTTTCAAATCAAACCTATTACATTTAAGACTCTTAGAAGAAACAATGGTTTCCAAAAATTTTAATAAATGGGTTTTGAGATTTAAAAATATATGTATTTACATTTGCTAAGAAGCAAATTTTCAACAGAAGGCTTCAGATCAAAATGTAGATACATGTAACCTCATGTTTTGAATTGACAGTATTATACTGCAGAAAGATGAATGGGAGTGTCCCTGCATTTCCCAGCATGCCCATGGTCAATGCTAGACTTATGAATTAGTGGCCTAGTGTGTGTGTTACCATTGTTGATTTGAATTATGTGCAGTTCCCTTTTGTTAAAACATTGCATAATATTTTGGCATGATTTACTCTTTAATTAATTAGCGATGTGGCTCATTAAGTAAAAGAGATTATGGGATTTATGGCCCTGCTCAGTTAGAGACAAAAGACAACGGGTACAATTTAACTCCGAAGCCTGACTCCACCCCTACAGGTGGAGTTGGCGTTGGCAGGGGAGTGGCCAGGTATTTTCCACTTCTTGTCACTGCAGTAACAGTTTGAGGGTTTTATCTGATCTCTGTGATATTTCCGCAGGCTGCTTCTACCATATGAGTGCCACGTAACAGGACAAGTACTGAAAGTCCCGCCACGACCTCACCTACACCACTTCCACTACACGGATTTCACCAAAGACAGTGACAGGCAGGGACCACCAAAACGCAAGCTAATGCCTATGCTGCTGCACCATGTTGGTATTATTTTGCACATTTCAATCTCATTTGCAACTTTTTTGTTGTAGAGTGCTTTAAACATCATTGATGGTTGGCTTATTTTTTCAGCAGAACCCTCATAACCTCTCGTCGGAGCCACATAGTAGTAGCTTACCTCTGCCATTCCAGTACCCCCCCTACTACAACCCTGGCCAGCCAGCTCTGCCCACCTATGTCCACATGCCTTCCTCAGAGCTGAACCCACATAGTCCCCCTGCACTTCAGCACCAGCCGCTTTACCATTCGTCCTGTTCAAACCTGGACGACAGGATTAGGGAGCCACTGGAGCACTTACGCTACCTAGCAGAACAGTACAAGTCCTCATCAGGACTGGCCGAGCCTCTGAACCTGAGCTGTAAATCAAAAAACAGAGACACCCCTGCATCGTCATTTGTCCCGCCTCCATCCAGCAAGAACCCAAAGTTTCTGAATAAACCCTCACCTCTGTATCCTACCAACAGAGTGTCGCGAAATGAAGGACATGACACACAAGATAGTGAAGCAAATCTGGAAGTCACACCATGTTCAAGTTCCCCAAAGGCGATGGAGGAATTTGTTGAAAATCATAACCCTACAACCTCTTCAAGTGACCTCACATATGTCTCAACTCCAGCCATGGGAACAGAAACTTCTGGGTTTGCCAAACATATGAAAATCAACGAGGACATCTCCGCAGTGGCTCATAAATCCAGCCCTCCAAAAACAGATTTTACAATCCACCCAATAGCTGAGAAAGAATTGAGTCCCCAAATAAGCCAGAAGGAATGCGATCTCAGCCATTTACAAACTAGGTGCACTCAAGAGAATGAAGGCATCATGGAAATCGAGGTACCCTTAGGTGTCCTGCAAAAGTGGATCAGGATGTTTAAACCCCCAGTCACTTTGCATGAAGCTAAACAACAACAACCTGCTCCTACTCAGGAAGAACAAAAGAATTATTGCGCCACAGAGATGTTCCCGACCAACCTGACATTAAACATTCATTCTCAGCCCCAGCAGAGTAACGCAGCCAATGAGGATCCAAGGCTGAGGCAGAGGAACGAGCCTAGCCCCCCATCAACCATCCAGCCAAGCAACAATCATGACATGATGAACCACTATGACTTCAAGAGTTACAGATCTTTGTCTTCAGGAAGCTCCTTGAGAATTCCAGCCAGCCATGATTTGTATACATTTGATCAGCAGGCTATTAATACGCCGTACAGCTCTAAACTCACCAGTTATTGGGATGCCTATGACAGGGAGAGCCAGGTTCCTCTCACCCAACAGATAATTGAGTCTAGCTCCAACATGGCTCATCAAGACTTTGCAACCTCTAAATTCTCAGTCCATCCTGAAGACACAGCACAGCGAAGTAAAGAGAGAGCAGACGTGGAGCCCTCAGCTTTGCTAATGTTAAATTCCAGCTCTGGCTCTGTAGTGCATCTTACCAGTGAAGAAGTGATGAAGCTGAAGAAAATCATCTCAAACCCATCCTGAAGATCTGTGTAGCTAAATCTACCAGCACATTGCTGTTTTGTATGTATTGTATATTATAGTATTTATTTATTTGGTGTAAAATGTACTTGATCACATGTACATACCTAAATTTGATTTTCTCTGCTGTGGTAACAGTGTAGGGCTTTGACAGCAAAAATGTAGATGAGTTGGTGGGTGGGTGGGGTTGTCCATCCCAGCCAATTTGTGTCAATAATAACTCAAAAACAACAACAAATGCAATCATCTTGTAACTCATCAAATAAAAGATAGCGTATAATAAAGATGAATTTGTCATGGTAATGTTTGATGCACTAGATCAATCTCTAATGTCCTATAGAGATGTCTGCCACCTGCTGGATGGTTTGTAGATGCTTGATAGATTATGGAAAATTACAGATGTGGTACTTACATGCTGTTTGTCTGCTACCTGCTGAAACACTGGGCACGTCATGTGCTCGTCGGTTCGCTCCGCCCATCACATCATTGCCACCTAACATGTTAAGGTAGCAACCTCGGGGAGAAACATGATACCCAGTACGAGGGCAAATACGGGACAAAATATACAGCAGAATGGGGAACTAAAACCAGAATTAGAGAATGGATCAAACATGTGGCTAGACATTGTGCCAGAACTTTTCATCTGTGCAGCAAATTACTGATGGTTAACTCAAAACACTACGTTTTGTAACCTTTGACACACCCGAGTTTTGAACATTGTTCCAGGGTCAACATGAAAAGGAAGATATGACAATACAGGACAAGATATCTCGCAGAACAGGAAAGCAAAAGTGGAACTAATTAATTGGATAGAACGTTTGGCTGGGGATGGTGCCAAAACCTTTCATTGGTACTGCAAATTAGTGATGGCTAACTTGAAGCACTCCTCTGAAACATTTTGTAACCTATGAACCACCAGTGTTTCGAACATTGTTCTGAAGTCGGCATGAAAAGGAAAGCATCACATGCTGTTATGCCAATTGCTGAACACTGGCACCTACTGAACAATTCAGGAATGTGCATCCATATCAAATTATGATTTTCATTGCTTGTCTGTAATATAATAAAACAACTACACATCAGGAGCACAGACTGATTTCAAGATAGCAAGATTTGAGCATTGTGTGTGTGTGTGTGTGTGTGTGTGTGTGTGTGTGTGTGTGTGTGTTTCTTTAAACATGTTAAACTTTTTAAATAAACTTTTAATGTAAATATAAGCATTCAGCAAAAAAATTGCAAATTTTATATTGTTTATTGACTTATTTGTGCAACCATTGTAGCTGCCAAATCTAAATTGTATTCACTTCTTAAATACAGATTTTGTATATCTTTTATACAATCAAAAATAAAATAAAACTACACTTTTAAAGGATGCATTGGATTCACATGGGTTTTCTTTCCAATATATGTCAGTTACTGTATAGGATTCTTAACCTTATACGTGATTTTTATTAATTATAGAGAAACACAGCTTTCCAAACTTGTATGATTAAAAACATTACCACTTGCATGCCTCCACATTTAAATGTTTACCATATAGTCAAGCAGCCACACATGTTCACAAGCACCCCCCATCAAATGTTGTGGAAATATAGTTTTTACCTTGCGAAATGTGTCTGGTTAACAAAAAAATGCTGTTAACATCGCCAACAAATGGGGTTCATTTGGTGGCCATCTTGAATTTCATTTTATGCATAACATGAATTCTGAAATTTCTGTAACTTTTTTACTTATCATCATATAAAGACAAATAAACCCATAGATAGATAGATAGATAGATAGATAGATAGATAGATAGATAGAATCTCATAATCCCAGATACTATATACAATAGCAACAATGATCATAGCTGATATAGGTGAATATGTCACAAAAAATGGAAATATTTAAGCAATTATTATTTAGTACATCCAAGATGGCGGCCATTTTAAAAGTCATTTTCAGTAGGCAGGTAATCAGGATAAACTCATCCATCCTAACACTGCTTGTACTGTATATTTGGTGAAACTAACTGGTGATAGTCTGAAATCATGTAAATATGAAAAAGACAAAGAATAAAAGTGACTTGTCAGAGACAGAGTCCAGAAAGTGCCCTCCACCAGTCATGTATCTTACATGTGGTTGATATTGATCACAGAAATTTCACATAATTTATGAACATTAAAACAGAACTGAGTGAACAAGATTTCACAGCATCACAAAATGCTGACTCATCATCATCATCATCGGCGGTCACTCGGAATGCATATGACTGTCCTCTCTCTGCGGTCGTCTACTTGTGGGTCTTCACATGGCTGTAGAGGCCAATCCGTGATCCACAGACTTTGGTGCAATGTGGGCAGGGGAAAGTGAAGGAGGTGATAGTCCATGAGCCCAAAACCAATTTTGACCTAATCAGTACCACTTAAGGGGACTAAACAACACTTACAGTCCAGCCTCAGTATACCATGGCCGACACAAAAATATATGATGGCCTTCCCAGAGTGGTAGCCATAGCCAGGTAGGGGTCAATGAAGGATTACACAGGGGTCAACATTCAAAAATCCTCCAATCATATTGAAACATATACCATATTATTTGCCTGATCGTAAAGATTCTAAAAAGGTATAGTTTGGACTATCTATGACTGAATGTTCTGGAGTTATGGGGTAAAAACAGCAAAAATGGCGACAAAGGTCATTTTCAGTTTGTATAGGGGTCAAACTTGGGGTCATAATTTGAAT
>OMMV01063210.1:11560-23715 GCA_900302635.1 Chatrabus melanurus
GTGCCAATGAGGTGCCACAGGACGCCAAAGGAGTGCTGCTGCAGGAAGTGCTACAGGCTGCCAATGAGGTGCCACAGGAGTGCCAATGAGGTGCCACAGGACGCCAAAGGAGTGCTGCTGCAGGAGTATCACAGGCTGCCAATGAGATGCCAAAAGATTGCCACTGAGGTGCCACAGGATGCCAAAGGAGTGCTGCTGCAGGAGTATCACAGGCTGCCAATGAGATGCCAAAAGATTGCCACTGAGGTGCCACAAGAGTGCCACAGGAGTGCCAATGAGGTGCCACAGGATGCCAAAGGAGTGCTGCTGCAGGAGTATCACAGGCTGCCAATGAGGTGACACAGGCTGCCACAGGAGTGCTACCGAGGTGCCAATACCAGCCAATGCCACTAGAGGGACAAAACCAAACAGCAAAAATATGAAATCACATTATTTCTTGCAAATACTCTCAAACTGCCGTACCGTCAGAAATTCCTGCCTGTGACAATATTGCAATAACACTGTGATCACATGCACTCACGGTTCCCTGTGATCACATGCACTCACGGTTCCCTGTGATCACATGCACTCACGGTTCCCTGTGATCACATGCACTCACGGTTCCCTTTGAATCAGGTTTCTGTAGTTCTTAATGTTCTTTGGTTCTTCACAGGCTTCAGTTTTGGAACTTATTGTCCTGGTTTGTGTTAAACAAACAATTTGCTGGATCCTCAACAAACAGCATAAAAAGACAAACTGTAGGCTCGTCTCTGTTACCAGAACATGTCGGTCCCAATTGTAGCCACTTAGTGTGACCGGGTCGGGTGAGGATTAAAAATGGGAAATACGGCGGGTCAGACGCACAGAAAGTCTGACAGACGGGAGCGACGATTGTGTTTGAGACAGTGAGCGTTTGTCTTCGGCAAATCTTTGCCCCAGTGTCATTTTTAGACTGCGGCAGTGACCGTATGCCCTCTGTCTCTCTCTCCATCTATAGGTGGTGACACCAACCCGAGTGGGACAGAACTACAGCTACAACCTGGGACAGCACAACCAACAGGACCTCTATGACGTCCCACCCAGCAGATCACAGGGGGTACGTTTGCCATAATCCCACAGCGTGTACACGAATGAATAAAGTCTGTTACCTAAATCTGTTAAAGTGTCTCTAATATGGACCGTTTGTTGTTGCTTTTTGGTTCCCAAGTCTCTTATTTGTGCACTCTGATGTTTGAAGGGAATACTAAATAAAATAACGCTACAGTCAATCATCAAACATGGTGGCAAGTCCGTCCGTGTGTTTGTGAACAAAATAACTCAGTTTTAATCCAATTTCGACCTAAGTTGGTTGAATTATTGCGAAAAATCAAATAAAAGTCAAGGTCACAGACCAAGGTCAAAATATGGGATCAGTGCTTATATAGAGAGGATCTTTAGAATGACCCAATTGATTAAAAAACAAACCTGTGGTTACTATCAAACACTAATATGAAGTTATAGATCACCTTTCTATTAATCACATGACTGTTGACCTTGGGTGACTTTGAAAGGTCAAACTTAATGTCATAATTGTTTATGTCAGACAGTTTGTTTTTGGGGTGCCCTGATCTGATATTTCAGCTCAGAATCAGTCCAATATTGGCCAAAATTACTGGATTGGATACCGGAAATTAGTTTCACAGTTTGAGTTGATGTTTTGTTAGATGGCTAGGTTAGCAAAGTACATCCAGGCAAATGCATTTATAGGTTACCGCATTTTGTGGACTACAAGTCAGTTTTGTTTTGTTTTTTTACTAGTTTAGGAGGTCCTGCGACTTATATTCCGAAGCCACTTATCTATGAAAAAATACTGCATTATCATCTATGGCCACAAGATGGCACACTCTACACACGTGACGAGCTGATCCTGTATACTGAATGAGGTACTGTGATTGACATTCCGGAGCGGAAGGTGGCGGTAATGCATCATTAAGCAGGATGCCAACCGCCGTAAAACAAGAAGAAGATCTGATCTGAATGAGAGAGAGAGAGAGAGAGAGAGAGAGACGTTCTGCGTCTTAGAATGAGTGAATTTTTTAAAAAAAATCATGCTCTCAAACTGAAAGACCACGCTCTAGAATAAAAAGAGGGAACATAACTTTCATACCACTTGGCACTCCACTTGTTTGGACTGTGTGAAACAACAAGAACAGCAAACGGCAGGTCAGCTAGGCTAAGCTAGAAAGAGCTACAAAAGAGTCTTCAAACATTTGATTACATTGCACGTTTCCCCTCGCCTATGATCGTCTGTTCAGTGGCGACAAGAAGCAGTTTACTCAAATTTTGTGCCTCGTGCAATAATATTAATTAGCTTGTTAGATTCTGCTCGCTAACACAGTGTTTGCATCAGTGTTGTGCTGATTAAATTTATTTTGCTTCTTGTTGCATGAAGCAGTGCCAGCACATTTCCAAAATCAATGCGACTTATAGATCGGTGCAACTTATATATGGTTTTATTTTCCTTCTTCATGACGCATTAGACAGATGTGACTATTACTCCGGTGCAACTTATGGTCCGGAAAATACAGTCGTTGTTTTAAGACGGGTAAAACTGTATAGGATTGGTATCGGCACATACTGAATGTTCCACTATCGGTGCCAGAAATGAAAAAGTGGTACCATGTTATCCCTAGTTTGTAGTGTGTTAGTCGAGGATAAAGTAGTTCAGTTCCAGACAGAACTGATCAAATGCCAAAGCCACACAGAACCACATATGATGCTGTCACTGAATCACAAAGAATGAATTAACATGACTCTGTGACAAACGTGTAAAAACACCGATGTACACTCTCCAAATGCCCATTCTCGTTACTTTTTCTCTTCAAGCTTTCACAGATTTAAATCTCTACAAACCCAACTGGTTTCTTTTGCATTTTAAGAATGTTAATTACAGTTTTTCCAGCTATAGAAGGTTGTAATTAAGAGTTTTTGTATTTGGCAGAGAATGTAGTTTGAGCTTCGGTGTGTTTTCTGTACGCTAATCTGCTTTTTATCTTTGTCCTCTTCCCTGGCCGTAGTTTTTCAGGAAAAAAAGCCTTGAGCGTTATAGTTTTGCAGTTCTGGTCTATCATCTTGTCGGCAGTTGATAAAACTCACAGTGCAGCGCTGATTAACGTATTAAAAGGGTTTTTTTTCTCTGAGAGAAACACAATCTGCATGCTAATCTCGGTGAAATTAAACTCACGCTACCCGTGTCCTTGGACAGGACACTCCATCCGCATTGTTGTAGTCCACCCAGCTGTAAACGGGCGCCGGCCTTGGCCGCCCAGGGGAGTCATCAACTCTCACCCTCTCCACACGACGGAATTCGGGAATAAGCGCCGGCACCAGTGGGCCTCGAGGCCAAAACAAGACTAACTTTTTCCTTCTACTTCTTATCTTACATTCGTCATCCAGGTGTACAACATTCCACCGGGTCAGATGTTGGGATCGTCGTATCCCGGACAGCACGGCGGCGCCCAGAGCCAAGGAGTCTACGATGTGCCCTCATCTCAAATGGACCTCAGAACACAAGGGGTTTATGACATACCTCCGTCTTCACAAGGGGTAAAAGAGCATTTCTTCCACGAGCTCCGAGCACATCGGACGCACACTGCATCAAAGCCACGCTGAGGAAGCTGTAACCGCTTCAGTGCGGATGATCGTTGTTGATACGTCTCCTAGTATTTCTCTTAATTGGCTGCATAAATGAATAACACATCAGATGTCATATTTATGACATTCTTGCGGCTGCACCAAATGAAAGCTTTGCATGCCAGCAGACTGTGGTTCTGTGCCTGAACTCTCCAGCAGAGAAAAAGTCAAGGACAAAACTCTCTGCCTTCCAGACCCTCTAAGATTTCACTACACTTCTAGACCCAACCGGGCCAGCAGCCATCAGTTTGTGTGTAATAAGCTGAAGTATGCTAGGGCCTGTTATTTGTGTCGTTCCTGATTACAGCCCGTCTAGCTGTGTACAGGGTGCATTTCAAGGCTGATAGAAATCACTTACAGGCCACCACTGCGCTCCCATCATGCTCTGCGCCGCGTATGACAAGTTACCGCAGTTTCTGGGAGCTTAAAATTTTCCCTGTTCTGTTACAAGGTATTTTTACTCCTCAAAACCGGAGCGACCCGGACGTGGGGCCAGCACCCTCTGAGTCATGTTTGTGACATTTTCTAATGACTGTTTCCCAAGAAAATGGTATCACCAGAAAGCTTACTTTCTCCAAAACAAAATCAAGATTTTATGATGCCACAATCCTGATATAAATCCAATGGAAGCTGGCAAAAAAACTTCCCAATCCCGCCATTTCTGGGAGAGCTTTAACTTTTAAAGTCCTTCACTGTAATTGGACAGTAGACTGGTAGAGGAGTTGGTTGACGTATTAGTGTCCATATCAGTTTTTGTTTAACCGTGGCAACAGGCACGTTTTTCCATGTCTAAAATGGTGAGCCCTTCCATAGGAAAACAAAAAAAAAAATTGGTTTTGGCACAAAACAGACAACAGGACAATGGTGTCAAATGCCATAACTTTATTTTTCAGTTTGTGAATCAAAATCTTTTTTTTTTTCTGCAGTTAGTTTACAGTCGAGACCAGCGTTTCCCAATCCTGGTCCTCGGGACCCAAAGTACTGGACATTTTCCATTTGTCCCTGAACTGATCAGAGCAGATCAGCTCCGATTAGTTCAGGGACAAATGGAAAATGTGGAGTACTTTGGATCCCGAGGACCAGGACCGGAAAATAGTGGTCTAGATTTTATAACAACATCACAAGAGTTAATCCAAGGAGTTGATAATTTTGAAAGATGTCTAACTTGAAATAAAATTCTCCATTTGACTAAACTCCCAATGAGAAGGTCCCGGGTTCAAGGCCACCCACATTCCTCTTGTACATCCGGGTTTTCGTCAGGAAGGGCATCCAGGTGTAAAATTCATGCCACATCAGCATGCGGATCCATACAGGATCAGCTGTGGCGACCCAAAGCCAAAACAAAAGAAGCTGGAAGAAATTAAGGAGTTGAACCTGAGACTGTCTGAACTTGAAGCAAAATCATTTTCCTGAAAATTTAAAAGGTTTTCTGTCCGTTTGTACAACATAAATATTATGTTCAGGAGAAATAAGCCTTTAGTTTTGGGTTTGTCATTCAGGGGGAATTTTTCACAAACCTTCATAGGTCAGAAAGGCTTAAAGAAAGGAATCACACGCAGTACCTACATTTAGCCAGCAGGAAGTTTCACTTCCTTCTGCTGTGGATCCGTGTTGACTGCATAAACCTAATGGTTGTTTTTCCCCACAGGTCTACTCGGTGCCTCCCTGCAGGACCATCCCCGCCCTCCAGGAAGGAAACTATGATTTCCCACAGCCTCTGAAACACAAGCAGGAAGGCATCTACGACGTACCGCCGCCTGCCCTCGCCAAAACCACGCAGAGCCCGCAGTCGCATTACGATTTCCCGCCCAGCGTGGAGCCCACCGCCCATCACCAACACACAAACGGCAACGAGGGCATCTACGACGTACCGCCACCTGCCCTTCATTCAGGGGCGGGGTCTCAGAGGGACATCTACGACGTCCCTCGGGGCATGCAGCCCTCGCAGCACAGAACCTCGCCCGCTGACAGAGACAGAAACAAAGGCGTGTACGACATACCCGCGCAGGATTCCCGCGCGGTGGCGGACGTGACGGACGGCGTGAACCGCCTGTCTTTCTCCAGTACTGGCAGCACACGCAGCAGCATGTCCACCTCCTCCTCCTCCACGGGCTCCAGCTCCGAAGGCCGTCTCGCTCTGGATGTGGACACCGCTGTCCAGAGGCTATACCGCCTCCAGCAGGCCGTGGAGGTCGCAGTTGGAGCTCTGCACTCCCTCGCAGCTTCCCCTCACTGGAGGACTTTTCCCTTCATGGAGCATCATGCCAATGATGTCCGCACAGTGCTGGACCGGGTCCGGGCGGCCCTAGGGGACTTCATTGTGTTTGGCAGAGGGGCGGCGGCAAACGCCACATCTCTGTCAGACTCCAGCCTGCACAGTAAGCTGAGGAGACAACTGGGACGCCTGGAGGACTCGCAACAGATCCTCCTCCAGATCTACCAAGTCCTGGAGAACTGTAGCTGGGCGCCCAGCGCCCTGACCTCTTCCGGCACCGCCAAGCACCAGCACAAAAGCGACGACCTGAACCGCTTCGTCATGGTCTCCCGGACTGTGCCGGATGACGCCAAACAGCTGGCCTCCACGGTAGGCAGCAATGCCGAGCTGCTTTTCAGGCGGACTCACGTGGACGGGTCTCTCTCTATAGGGAGCACGCCTGACGAGAACGTGACTCACCCGCTCACCTCCCCGTCCTCAGACAACGACAACTACCAGACCAAACCCTTCCCCGTGCCCTCCAGCCAGGACAAGGACAACATGAACAACAGCGAGAAATGCGTGAAGAGCTGGATGGAGGACTACGACTACGTGCACCTGCAGGTACGAACCCGGACGTCCGAGGCTCTGAATTGGAAACATTAGGAATTAAACAGTTACATTTACGGGAAACCCGGCAACGGAAGCGATCGGGTACATTTCGGTATTCGGTTTCCACGTTTCAGACACTGTGCGTGAAACCGTGTGAGGAGACTAGAAACCCATATTAGCAACGTGTCGACAGAGCTGATGGCCACTACGCCATTCAATGCTTGCTCGCTCACCAGCAGTGTGGCGCCGCGTTTCAAAAACATCATCATTTTGTTTAAAAATTTAAAATAAAATTTTAAAAAACATTCAGGAGCAGCGGGCAGCACGGTGGCTTAGCGGTTAGCACTGTTACCTCACAGCGAGAAGGTCCCGGGTTCGCTTCCGACCTGGTCCTTTCTGTGTGGAGTTTGCGTGGGTTCCATCCTGATGCTCCGCCTTCCTCCCGCTTCCAAAGATTTCCAGGTTTGGTGAACGGGTGACTCTAAATTGACCGTAGGTGTGAGTGAGAGTGTGAATGTGTTTGTCTGTCTTAATGTGGGATGGACTGGCGGTCTGTCCAGGGTGAACCCCGCCTCTCGCCCAATGACTGCTGGGATAGCCTCCGGCACCCCCGGGACCCGTAACTGGAATAAACAGGTTTAGAAAATGGATGGATGGATGGATTAAGGAGCAGCTTGGATTGACGGTACTTTTGTCTTAATGCACTGCAGAGCTGTTCAGCTGTCCAGCAAAAACGCTGGACTGACTTTAATGTGCTTGCAGTCCGCATGTACGAGTGTATCATCTAGGAAAACACAAGTATCGGATCGGGACTCGGTACCAGCAGATACTCAATATTACATCAGTCGGATTGGGATCAGGGGCAAACAGATCGGGACATCCCAAGTACAAATCAAAGGTCGAAACTTGGCTGTGCGACCTTGAACGCCTCTTTCTTCATCCTCAGGGCAAAGAAGACTTTGAGCGCCAGCAGAAGGAGCTCTTGGAGAAAGAAAACATCATCAAACAGAATCAAGTTCAGCTGGGTCAGGAACAGGTGACTGCTCATCTTCATTTTTATTTATTTATTTTTACAATCACAGCTGGACTAATGAGGCAGTTGCTCAGATTGGAGCTACAGTGTAATCCTGTGTAAGCCTTAAATATGCATGTATTCATACGGCACTAAACGGATGAAGCTGATGACCTTTTGGGTATGAAGGCTGCAGGGAATTTGTTAGAAGAAAGCTGGAGAGAGTGCTGCGTTTAGGGATTTTTGCACAGCCGGCCAGATGGCACATAATAGTTTTAAAGACGGACAACTGGGAGATTAACCTTTTAATTCATGGAAATGTTTTAAACCAGAACAAATGGAATTTGGGAATTGTTGCTCCCAAAAGAACGAGAATTTCAATCCTGGAGAAGTACTAAGTTCAAGAAGTCAACATACTTTTTATTCCACTACCTGGATGACTGAATACTTTTAAAGACCGTACAATTTTTAATGCATTTTTACAACAAGCATCAGTGGCCTTGGTGGCCACCAGACCTAGGCTTTGGTGACCAACGGATGGACCTAGGCTTTGGTGACCAACGGATGGACCTAGGCTTTGGTGACCAACGGATGGACCTAGGCTTTGGTGACCACCAGACCTAGGCTTTGGTCACCACCAGACCTAGGCTTTGGTCACCACCGGACCTAGGCTTTGGTGACCACCGGACCTAGGCTTTGGTGACCACCGGACCTAGGCTTTGGTGACCAACGGACCTAGGCTTTGGTGACCAACGGACCTAGGCTTTGGTGACCAACGGACCTAGGCTTTGGTGACCAACGGACCTAGGCTTTGGAAATGAAAGAAACTGACAAACAAGCTCCTTTCAAGCTGCATGGAACGTCTCCGTCTCTTACTTGTCGTGTATTTTAGAATGTCATGTGATGCTTTCTGTACGTCATGTGACCTGTAATAGCGAAAAAAGTGTTTCCATTCCACTTTTTCAAAATAAGGCTTTTTCGAATTGCCTGATAAACCACCCTAATGCGAGCATAAAAAACTTTTTTTGCGATATTTGACTTTTTTTTTCGAAATACACGCGTTTCCATTAAGCGTATTTTCAATTTTCGCAATTTGGACGGTAATGGAAACGCGGCTACTGACAATCACGTCTGATCCCAACTTCTATCATCCGTCCAGTATCCACCAACCAGCCAGCAGGTGGCAGTGCATAAGTAAAACGAAGTTGCTTGGAGGATTCATTTGGTGCGTCAAAGTTCACCAGGTTAGGGTTAGGCTTTCCTAGGCTTTTACCAAAGCCTAGGAAAACAGAGATTCTCCTGTACTGTAAAATATAAAATCACAGGATGTGATTAGGAAATAATCAATCCTATCCTGCTTCACAGATCAATCAGTTCAAGAAGCTTGAGCAGGAGGTGATCAAACCCGTAGAAAATGACATCACACAGTGGAGCTCCCACCAGCACTCGCCGAGGACCTCCCCGTCGGACTCTTCTTCCTGCTTGTCCCCCTCCACCCACGTGTGCGCACGTGACCACCAGCTGCTCACGTTCTACTCCGAGCAGTGCGAGCAACACTTCGTCACGCTCCTCAGCGCCGTGGACGCCTTCTTCAGCTGCGTCAGCGCCGGCCAGCCTCCCCGCATCTTTGTGGCGCACAGTAAGTTCGTCATCCTCAGCGCCCATAAACTGGTCTTCATCGGAGACACCCTGTCCAGGCAGGCGGCGGCTCCCGAGGTGGCGAACAGGGTGATGAACTCCAGTAACGTGCTGTGCGACTTGCTAAAGACGGTGGTGACCGCGACCAAGACGGCCGCCCTGAATTACCCAAACACGGCGGCCATCCAGGAGATGGTGGACCGGGTCACTGACCTCTCGCATCACTCGCAGCAGTTCAAAGAACAGTTGCTGCAAATGGCGTCCGTGTGATTTCCTGTCCTTTCCCGTCCCGTTGTGTACATTAGCATCGACGCACCGCTCGCCTTCTTTCAGCATGTTTCTGTAAATACTTGTTCTTCGTGTTGTGTAAATATTCGCGTCGTCGTTTTATATTCCGGTCTCTCTGTAGGGTTGTGTGGATGTTTGTTTGTTTTTTCCCGTAACATTCCCGTCGCATATTATGAAGCACCTTATGAAATGTCCCGATTTTCATTTTCGCCTCTAGAATGTTCATCATCTGGGTACGACGTTTGTTCATGTGACGTCAAAGTAAACAACTCTTAACAATGTGACTGTGTCCTGTCATAGTTTAAGAGAGATTTAACCAAAAGGAAAATTGTTTTCCAAATGGGTTATTTTACTTTAATAATGTTCAGGATCGAATATTATAAAAGATGGAATATGGACACAAAATTTAGGCAATTAAAAATAAAATGTTTGTGTGTTCAATCTATGCAGACTATACATCTATACTAGAGCCCGACCGATAATATCGGCCGATATGAGCCTTTCACAAACATATCGTTATCAGCGTTATTTTTGCCGATATGAAAACTTTTATTTTGCCTAATAAACAATGCAGAAAAACACTTTGGCTGTTGGAAATGGTGTCATTACATAGTTTGTCCAACAGAGGGCAGTCCAACCACATTGTTTACAATGCTGTCAAGCATGGGGGGTGGGACCCCCCCCCCATCACCCCTTGGTCACATTAGCTACAAGAGACAGAGGAAAAGTGACCAGCTGTCGTTCATTTTCAATCAGAGTGGGCGTTTTACAGCTGGGTAGGCGGGGCCAAAATAGACTAGAAGTCTATTATATGCAAATGCTGAGCGAAGCGACACAGTGACTGCCAATCCGATTGAAGGCAACATGACGTAGCGTAACATTCATTGGTTGGTCGCTCGAACAAAATAATCCAAGATGGACGGAATACGATCCCAGACAGCTGGATTTCTGTATAAATCTAATATGTTTGGCATTTTTTTCCCTCTTATATTTTGTAAACGTTAGTGATCAATAAAAACTCATATCGGCAGATATATCGGTATTGTAAAAAAAAATTTTTATTCCCAAATATCAGTGTCGACCCCCCAAAAAATCCATATCGGTCGGACTCTAATTTATACTCATGTAATTACCCGGGAAACGCCTAATTTAGAAAAAAAAAAGTGCTTCTTGAAGTCCAGCACTGATATTCTTACAATGCAGCCAGTTCACATTTGATCACTTTGAGGTCAAAAATCATACATTGTCACTGAGAACTGTAGATGTGTCAAGACAGCCTCACTTTTAAAGCTACAGTATGTAGGATTAAGTGGTGTTTATTAACAGAAATGGAATATAGCATTCATAACCATCTGTACATTAGCGTATAATTAATTACCTGCAACAACAATTCAAGTGTTTTTTCATGAGCTTAGAATCAGCCCTTCATATCTACATGGGAGCGGGCCCCCTCATGGAGGCCGGCATGTTGATACAGTAGCCCAAAAGGGACATACTTACTCCGCCTTTTGCATTTTAGAGCACAGTTGGAAGACTGAAGAAGAAAAAAATCAGTGGTTGCTCCCTTATACACTGTCTACAGGTTGCTAATGCAGGCTAACAAGTTTGAGAACCCTCATTTTTGTGAAATGGAGGATCATTTCAAACATGCTGCTTATCGCAAGAGAAGGCAAGGGAGCCTGAATTCCGATTGCCAAAGAAGCGAAAACGTGACTGGCAACGGCATACCGCTCTCTGCAACCTCACCACTAGATGGCACCAAATCTTACACACTGTAGCTTTAAAATAACCTTTGCACAATTATGGAACACTGAAAACCCAAAATAATGCAGTTACAGTCTAGTTAGCAGCCCCGTAACACAGGCATGTGGACCCACTGAACCATTTTACAGTTTTAAGAGTGATGATTTAGCATTTAAATAAATATCTACATCAATACATAAAATACTGCTTCAATTTTAGGCCAATCATTGACATTACTTCACTATGAAATAAATGCTGCATTTCTTTAATGTAGGTATGTCAACCGGACCTACAAAAAGTGGTTGTTTAAGTGGGAAAACCTGATTGTAACACTTATTGTGTGTTTCACATTTAAACAACCCAGTTTTATGGGACCGGTTGACATGACTAGATTAAGTACATATAGAATTTCATGTTTTAGAAAGCAGATGGGTATTATTCTTTTTTTTATTTTTAAATACTTGTTAAAAGTGGCTATAAATCTGTTCTGGCTTAAAAATAGAATTATAAAATAAGATTTTTTTTTTAAATGTTCAAGAGTTTTTATTTCTTTTTACCACAGCGCCGATTGTCACCAAACTTGCTATATGCATTATGCACAGTGACCCCAAGAAGCCTGTTGATTTGCGGGTTAAAAGGTCAAAATCACTGAACTGTTCTTTGTAAAAGCCTTCTGCAGAAAGGTGTTATTTGTCAGTGTTAATCTTATCGTTTGCCGGGGCGCCGTGGGTTAGTTTTTAAACCACTCCTCTGCTTTTTTTGTGCATTCTTCTGACGTTGTCCAACTGTGAGATATTTTTCCATTTTCAGTCTGACGACAGCCAGTTATCCCTCATGATCAGGATTTACTTCAGGACTGGTCTGAAACGGTTTGGCACTAATCGGCGCGCGGCTGCTGGATGAGTTAAATTCTTCAGTGTGGAAAGTAGAACATGAGATATGACACGCAGAGAATAATAAGGACACAACACGCGTTCTGTGGACCGTGAGAAGAACGATGTCTGAACCGTGACCCCC
>OMMV01063233.1:3257-13751 GCA_900302635.1 Chatrabus melanurus
TGTGCTCGCAACGGAATTACATCTTTACAGACTGAATGTTGGTAAACATTGTAAATTGTCTATTGAAGCCTACATTGGAATTTAGTATGTAGGAGCTAGCTAGCAAGCTAGCGTTAGCGACCGTTGCTTACCTCACATACAGGTTGTCTCTTGGCGGCATGTATCCTCTCGTCTTCGGCGTCATACTCTTGTATCGCTTCCCAAACTATCCTGTTCTTTTCAAGCGTATTTTGTCTCGAGACATAGCCACAGAAAAGTCACATCATAGTCCTGTAGCCCTCAGTGAGTCGCGTGGGGAAATACGTCACGGCAGTTTTCGCGCATGCGTGCTATGATGAACCCGCCCACATTGAAAAAATGCAATTGCAGTGGAAAACGAAGTCGAGCCGAGTCGAGCCGAGCCAAGACGAGCCGAGTCGAGTCGAGTCGAGTAGATACCGGCAGTGGAAAAGTGGCATAAGATTCAGATGAATCATTTTATCCAGAGTGGTATCTGTCGTGCTTTGCAGGATTGTATCACTTCAGATGTCTCAAAATGCTTGGAAATGGCCAATTTTCTATATGGTAGAGTCCTTTCATTAAAAAATAAAGGAAGAAAAGAAGTATAGAATAATTATCCTGATTTAGTTCTGGTTGCTGTTTGAATAAGGCTCAGCGGGCCATTTACAAAGCTTTCATGTCAATCAGACATAATTGATGGTAATATGTTGAAAGTGGTTCTATCTCTCAGTGGCAAAAGATTAGTTTAAAAAAAAAAAATCTAGAAACTGGATCCAAACCTTGCTGATCTTAGAGAAGTAAGGCCAACATAGGACCTGAGGCCCAGTGCTTATCCCTGGATTTATCTACTATGAAGAGGATGTGAGTCTACGACTTCCTCTGGACAGGACGTCAGTTACTTCTCCAGTCAAGGCCGGCACACATTTGCAGCTGGACAGGGCTCTCCCCAAAGAATGGAACAATGGCACTGCACCATCATACCGTAATCATAGCGGCATCATACTGATTTTCAAAATTAGAGTTTTTTTTTCTGTTTTTTTCCCCCAGTGATTTTGCTTAACTTCATCAAAATTCACCTGATTCAAGCTTCGTGGCATCAAGTTTCGCTGCCGCCATTGTCTTCTGCTGAAATGTCAGCAGGGTGGGCGGTATAAACGGTAGATGATATAAACGATGTAAATCTGTCCAGTGGTAGGGATTTTGATTATAACAGCCAACCGTGGTAGCTGGTGGTGTAACGGCTCACAGTTGATCCGCACGGACCGCCCTCCCCACAGTGCAGCACACATGTGAACCACGGATTAATTGCAAAGTTTACATAATAGTGTGATTTTGTGTCATGGAGACTTGTTTTTAAAGTGATAACTGCATTAATTTTGATGCAGTTGTAGTGAAATCACAGTGTGAGTGGAGGGAATTCAGCCGCGTGTTCACGTGATGTCGCGAACACAGCCTGTTAAAAAAAAAAGAAAAAAAAAGCAGCCTCATGCTCCGCTAGAGACAGTGTGCTGCAGGCTCAGTGCACTTCTGGGTCTAAACATGGAAAGAATATCTCAAAAACATCAAAAGTTGAGGACGAAGTGTCCATCGCCGCTTCCTGCGCAGTCGTGAGCCAGCTGAACCGAGCGCCGCACTCAAAGCGTGCGTGCAGCCGAGGTGTGTGAAAGCTCAGAGCTCTGGAAAATAACAAGTATTCACAACTTTTTCCCGAGCATTTTCCCGAGTAGGAACACTGATCTGAAGAATGCTTTGCAACATCTCGCAATGCGTACAGCACTTATAAGTTAGACATTCGAAGTGCCTTACAACATCACAATACATTAAATTACCTTCACAATGTGAGACTCGCATCGTATTGGTCGATTTTCCTCTGACGCCACACAATAAAGCGCTGGTGTGGGTGAAATCATTGATATCCTGCAAGCATTTAAAAAACCCTTTTTGCAGGGAAATTGTACATAAACAACTTCAGCGTGAATCATGAATTACTGTATAGAGTCTGATTGCGTATAAACTGTGGATTGTATAGAGACTGTAGTTTTTAATGTAGATTGTAGATTCATTGTATATATTTTGCAAAGTCTACAGATAAAACTCAAGGCTCTTTATTTGTTGTTCATAACTTATTTTATAGATATGAGAGAAACCTGGTCTTAACATTTGTTTTATGTCTCTTTAGTTGGAATTTTAAATCAGCCTTAAGGCTGAAGTTTCAGGAAATGGTCTCCATTTGTATTTGAAAAAGTCAAAATGCAAGAGCATTTTGTGTTTGAATTCTGTGAGCAGCCACTATGCAGCACAGTCAAGGCTCTGCTACGTCATTAAATCATTTTTGCAGCAGCATCAGGCTTTTTCTTTCACCCACAGCAACAGTGGTAACAATGCTTGTAATTTGATGGGCATAACACCAATTAAACATTGCAAAACCAAACTGCAAAACATTACCTGGATATCATTTTTAATCATGAAATGCCCCCCGTACAATACAGCAGTCTGTGTTTAAATGTCAGCTTCTCAGGGACAAAACCGACCAGATTATAAAGATTCACGAGTTTAATGTTTTTATCATAATTAAAGGGAGTTTTAAATTCTCATTGGTCCTCACAACAGTGAACATGTGTTGAACTTACACGCCAAAAGCAAGAGTGTGAAAATCTCAAGCACCGAATATGTCAGAGTTGATGAAGTGTTATTTTAGCAGTCTTGGTGCTGGACCTTGAGCAGTGTCAGAGTTGTTGATTCAACTCTCTACAAGTGTAATTTAACACTGAAATTGTAATTTTTAACCCCGTCTCCGAGCAACTTTTCAGTGGCCTTGCTCTGACAATGGTGTTGCCTCATAAACAGAAGGCTGAGGGATCAATTCCAACCTCAGGCATTTGTCTGTGACATTACCATAAACACACTATTAAACTTTAATGTCCAGTGTTAAAGTACACTGCATGCTCGTGTTGAAAATGCACTTTCATGTGTCATAAAGGAGCATTGCATGTTTCAGAAAGTTGGTATTTTAACACTATCAAGTGTGATTTTTAAATTATAACCAGTAAGAAATACACAAATTTGGGAATAGTCGAACTTGTAGTGATTCACTTATCTTGGCAGTGACATTCATGTCTCTGGGTCCTCAGTCTTTAATCCTAATCAGTACACCTGGGGTCCAAGCAGACCCCAGGTATCTATTTTTTGATATATTTTCTGAATTTTCTGAAATTTTCACCTGTACAGTTGCCTTCAATTTCACTTACTTTGATCCAGTTTGAGTAAATAATGTGGGATCCTTAATAATTTTTCTTATGGGGTTAGCTTGGACCCCAGTTTGATACAAATGTATCTGGTCGAACTCCATAGCAAAATTTTGAACTTTGTGTCAATTTTTTTCAGAACCACTGAACTGTCAGAGCAGTTTTTATTCAGGATATTTGCATCAGAGGAACTGCAGGGAGTAGGAGTAGGTATTGAGTGTTTGTACTGAAGAGTTGTGCTTAAAAAAGAGAAAAAAATTCTCAAAAGTCTTTCAAAATGAAATGTGGATCATCCAGATACTCAAAAGTCTCATTTCAAAATAGTTGCAAAGTGACCCTTAGGGCCAGTCTTGCAGATATCTGTAACATAACTAGATATATCTAGTTATGTTACAGATATCTGCAAGACTGGCATAAATAAAAACATGTTCACTGTATCAAAGAAGAAGAAGTTCTTTTGGGGTCCGCATGAACCCCAGGTGTACAGATTAGTAAGTGTCAAGATGTGTGCTGATGAGGGTTAAAATGATGCCTGGCAAGAGCTTATGGAGTCATGAAGTCCCTGGACAGAGGTGTTTGGTGATGCCGAAATTTTTGCAGGAGAATAAATTTCCAAGTCTTTAGGGTCCTGGTGCTTACTGTCTTACTGTATGGTTGTGAGACCTGGATGATAACCAGTGACTGGATGTCTTTGGTACTAGATCTATTCGGAGGATCCTTGGGTACCACTGGAATGATGTTGTGTCAAAGGAACAGTTAATTAGGGAGACTTAGGGAGATGAGGAGTATCACTTGCATTGTGAGGGAACATCAACTACAACATTTTGGCCATGTGGCGCATTTTTCTGTGCATGATCCAGCGTGCAGGTGCCTCAGTATTGAGCACCCCAGTGGCTGGACAAGGTCAAGGGGACGCCCACATTTTACGTGGCTGCGGCAGATCGATGGCTACTTTTGAGGAGTGTCAATGGACCGGTTATCTATCTGGGTGGTTGCCATCCAGGACCCAAGAGTGGTGGATGCAGCAGCGTGCAGCACCAGCACATGCCCCCAGACGTGACCTGACCTGGGAGTAGTCTTAAATTTAACACGATGCGAGTCAAATTAACATTGAGTGCACACCAAAGACTTCATGCTGCTTATCTCTTACATGGATGGTGAGCTATCTGTAATGAAAAAATTTCCCAGACTGAAATTAATCATGTTCTGTTGCCAACCCCTGAATGCACATGACTTGTACTCGCACATCCCTTGAGCATACATTACACAAACACTCATGTGTCATTGTGTCCGCCTGGCACCAGATTCTGAAGGGATTTTATTAAAATTTCACCTGAGCATGTGCCTCCGCTTACTTATCTGATCTAAGGTTTTATGTGCCTCACTACAGTATTGCATCCACAGATTGAGCTCTCTGCAAACTGGATTTCAAGGTTATCATTGCATAACAGCTTTTAGGTGTGCTGCTTAATGCAGGCTGGGGACGCTGCAGTAGGACCATTTATCCAATGAAAGCGTTTGCACTTACAGGGATCAGGATGACACCGGTCGAGGGAGTCTTGCAACCCTTCGCTTTAAATAAATCAAACTGTGCCTGATCTGTGGTGCTGCATAAACATCCACTGGGTAACACTTTCTACTTTATTATCCTGCTCGCTGCCTGTGCAAAATCATGTTAAAACGTCCCATTCTTTTTGTCGAGAAATTAAAAGAGACATTTGGTTCAACAGAAACAGGCACCTGTTTGTAAAGCTTTGGACACTTCAGGGCACGGTCGGTTCAGTGATGACGTGCGTTTGAGTGTGTGACCGATGTGAATGGCCTTACAAAAGTCTGGACAGAGACATGCCATTACAGCTAATATGCACCCTCACTGCTTTAAAAGAGACATTTTGAAAACTGCAGACTGCTGTGATAAGGGTGGATGTGACAGTTCTTTCTCTCTTCCCCTCGTTTCCTCCATCACTTCATCTCTCCGCCTCATTCACTATCTATTACTTCTCCTTTCCCCTCGCCCCTTCTATCTCTTCTTTCTTCTTTCAGCCTCTGCCTCCTCTTTGGTGATGGCTGTCGTCGACACCTCTGTTCAGTCAGCCAAATGTCACATAACAGAAACTGAAATATCACCTTGGCAGTCGATATGGCTGGGAAATGATGGGGATGGGCGGGGAAGGTGCTTCTGCCTTGTTGTCCTCAAAGGTGCAGTGAACAATTCAATTCAATTTATTTGTACTGCGCCAAATCACAGCATAAGTCACCCAAAGGCGCTTCACAAGAGTAAGGTCTAACCTTACCCAACCCCTGATATAGCACATTAGCAACAGTAGTAAGGAAAAACTCCCTCAGGCAGTTTTGGATTACAGGAAGAAACCTCCAGCAGACCAGACTCAGTGGGGTGACCATCTGCTTTGGCCATACTACCAATAACAAAACAAATAACAAGGCATAGCACAGAAATGTCAAAGATGCAAGGACAGAAATGTTGCAGCTCAGCAACCAATATACATGCAGAGACTGGTGGTTGCAACAACCTGGTGGCTCAAAAAACATCCAAAAGGCAAACAGCTGTCACTAAACATAGGGAGTCCAAATGGCAACTCAGTGTTTCATTCATTTCACATAAAGTCTTCATCTGACGTACTCCAGTAAATATCTCTCAGAGACATCCAGATGTCATCAAACACTCCAGTTTTCCAGGCAGCTTCTGAAGTTCACACTATCATTCGAAAGTTTCACGCCTCCCTCACGATGGACCCCAGAGGACTTTGTTGATTAGCTGGCGAGGTGAAGGATCCACGAAGCCCTGCCCTCCCAGCAGTCTGACTTCTTGTCCCCAGTTCCATTATTAGCTCAACTTTGGTCAGAGATAAGCAGAAATCAATCAACTGAAGTAGTATCCAAGTCCATCGCCATCAGAAGATCGTCCACCACTTAAGTAAGTGCTGTCTCTGTGGAGTGATAAGTTCTAAACACTGACTGCAGTGGCTCAAAAAGATAATTATCAGCAAGATAGGCCATAAGCTGTTGTGAAACTATCGTTTCATGAATTTTTCAGCAGAAAGGTAGAGTCGACACCGGTCTATAATTTGCCAACGAACCCGGAGCCAGGTTGGTTTTCTTAAGAATAGGTTTAATCACTGCACATTTAAAACATGCAGGAACAGAACTGGCTGTTTGTGACAGGTTAATCATTTCCAGCATAGTGGATCCAAGTAAAGAGCATATGTCCTTAAACAGTTTAATTGGTACCGGATCAAATAGACAAGTCACAATTTTAGCATTATCCACAATTTGCGACAACATCCCAAGCGAGATAGCTTCAAAATCGATAATTGTTGATTTTCGATCAAAGTTGATACAGACATTAATTATAGGATCACTCAGTCTAACTAAAATTTGCTGGGATATTTGTGACCAAATAGCTTCTGTTTTCCAAGAAATGTAGTCCAAGAAAGTAGTCCAAGAAATCTTGAGCAATAAATGGTGACCAGCTTGCAGATGGTTGCCCTTGAATAAGTTTGGTCACAGTGTCAAACTGGAATTTTGGATTATTCTTATTTTTCCTAATTAAGTCAGAATAATAAGCCTTCTTTGCAGCTGATAATGCATGCTTATACTCTAGTACGCCATCATGCCAGGCAAGATAAAAGATTTCTAATTTAGAGCTATGCCATTTACGCTCCAGACTCCTACACTTACGCTTGAGATATTGTAGGTGCTCATTAAACCAAGGTGTTTGCAACTTAGGGCACCTTTTCAAACTTCCGGCACCGACTGTGGTGATGACAGCAATCCAATGGGGGAGAACAAGCAAATATGGCTGCTTCGACTAGTAATGTTTCTTCATGGTGACGCCTAGCGTTTGACTTCTCAGTAATAATACCAGCGACTAATGAACACTTGCTCTGTGCCAGTTTGACAATGAGCGGAGACTGCTAATCAGCTGCACATGTATGCCTCACATAATAATATATTTTCATGCTGCTGAAGAAATACACATTGATAATTCATATTATTAATATTAATGCACAAGTGAATCAGAGCGTCTCTTGTAAATTTGTACCACAGAGTATGTATAAGCTGGAAAAACTAGGATAAAGTGAAGCAAATTGGCTGACACCCCTTAATAGCTTTCCCCATGCATGTCTATGGAGCATGGATCAAAATACAATCAGAAGTACACAAACGGTAATTTTTCCTCAATGATCTTTTGTTATTTGAAGAACTGCCAATCCTACATTTACATATACAAATACCCATTTTAGGTCCTGCAATAGATGGGCGGCCTGTCCAGGGTGTACCACACCTTTCGCCCAATGACTGCTAGGATAGGCTCTAGCACCCCAAACCCTTAATTGGAGTAAGCGGGTCTAGAAAATGAATGAATGAATACTTCAATACAGCAACATTTCTCCAGGATTACTCAGGATATTATGATTACTTTCAGTTTTGTGTAAAATACAGAACCCAATATACAAATTTGTGTATTTGTAAGTCCATTGTATTATTTTTTTCTTTTTGCTGTGTTTATTACCTCCACCAAGGAGGTCATGTTTTCACCCATGTCCATTTGTTTGTCTGTTGGTTGGTTTGATTATTAGCAGGATTACACAAAAATTATTAAACCAATTTTCTATAACTTGGTGGAAGGGTGGGTATGGGCCAAGGAAGAAACCATTAACTTTTGGAATGGGTCTGTTTCAGTGAAAAACAATTCCTGAATCCACTCCAAAAGTTAATGGTTTCCTCCATGGCCCATACTCCACCCTTCCACCAAGTTTCCAGAAAATTGGTTCTGTAGTTTTTGTGTTATCCTGCTAACAATCAAACCAACCAACCAACCAACAGACAAACAAATACATGGGTGAAAACATAACCTCTTTGGCAGAGGTAAGTAAAAAGAAAATTAAAAGAAATAGGCATATGTAGAGTGCTAATATCTAAGAACAGGTGAGATTTGGTTTGTTGGGAGAGGTATGCACTCTCTGAGTGCCCTTCTTGTCTGTTAGTGATTTGTTCGGTCATATCATGTGTTTCTTTCTCACTCCAAGAGGGGCTTAATGTCTGCAAGATACATCTTCTGGGTGCATTGGGACGCATCATCAGTGATGTGACCAGGGCTGCTCAGGTGTTTCAGCATCAGACATCCTTGCCCAGGCAACCCAGTAGAGGGTTGATCAGTCTCCGACTTGCATCCCAGAAGCAACTGCCCATGGATCAGTACTCTTCTTTGCCACTCCTGTAATGCCCAATAGTTGAGTGTCCTGCAGAGCCTCTGCAGCCCTCCTCTATGGGCTTATAATGTGTTTTCCAACAACTGTCCTGACATTTCCCCACCAGTTCCTGGTACCTTGCGTGTGTCCTCTCATTGAATACAATCATCCCAGGGCATTGTGAATTCAAGGATGATCAGTTGTTTTGTCAGCTCAGAGGTAATAATCATATCTGGCTGCAGTGACATTTCTATGATGTGCTGTGAAAACTTCAGCTTCTTGCAGCTGCCAATCAGAGACCAAGCATAGGAGGTCTGTACTTATTTTAGATTGTAGGTGGGTTTTCCCACCAGCTTTGACAAACTCCATTGTTTCCATGATAAAAGTATGACAACAATAATAATAACAGTGACAGTACTATAACTACACCCAATATCCCATGCAAGGTGATGTGTAGGGGCTCAGGTAACCTGTTCAGTGGTTGTGTGTGTGTGGGGGGGGGCTCAACTCCTACCCATGGCCAGGGGGCTAGGCATACCTACACACCAGCCAGAGACTCCAAATCATAAAAAGTTGGGACAGTATGGAAAATGCAAAATAAAATAAAATAATAATCTACTTTCGGTTTCTCCCAATTGAAACTCGGGGTCGCCACAGCAGATCCCACATGGATCTGTCAACTTAATTTCATTTGTTATTCCTGCAATTCAGGTCTGCAACACATTCCAAAAAATGTTGGGATGCTAAAACATTTACCACTCTGTAATGTTGCAATTCCTTCTCACAACACTTAAAAGACATTTTGGCATTGAGGATACCAAGCAATCAAATGTGTCAGGTATTATTTTGTCCCATTCTTCCTGCAAACGCATCTTAAGGTGTGCAACAGTACGGGGTCATCGTTGTTGTATTTTTCATTTCAAAATTTTCCACACGTTCTCTATTGGGGACAGGTCAGGACCGCAGTCAGGCCAGTCCAGTGCCCGTACCCCCTTTTTCCGCAGCTTGTCTTTGTAATGTGTGTAGAATATGGTTTTGTATTGTCTTGTTGAAAAATGCATGGACGTCCCTGGAAAAAGATGTCATCTTGAAGGCAGCATATGTTGCTCTAAAATCTCAATGTACTTTTCTGCATTAATGCTGCCATCACAGAAGTGTAAATTAACTTTGCCAAGGGTACTGACACTACTGTGTGATGGTCCAACCCAGATGCATCTGAGAACAGAGAAGTTGACACTGCTTCTGGAGAAGGTTAACATAAGGCTTCTTTTTTGCACAGTAAAATTATAAGTGGCATTTGTGGATGTAACTCTGTATTGTTTCTAAAGTAATCCTTTGCCCCTGCGGTTATATCAGCTATTGATGAATGATGGTTCTTGATGCAGTGCCGTCTGAGGGATCGGAGATCATGGGTGTTCAGCTTGTGTCCTTGCCCTTTACACACTGAAATTCCTCCAGATTCCTTGAATGGTTCAATGATATTGTGCACTGTAGATGGAAAAATATGCAAATCCCTTCCAATTTTTCTTTGAGGAACATTGTTTTAAAACTTTTCAATAATTTTCTCACACATTTGTCAACAAACTGGAGATCCTCTGCCCATCTTTGCTCCTCAAAGACTCAGCCTTTCGTGGAAACATCTTTTGTGCCAAATCATGATTACAATCACCTGTTAACATCACCTGTTTAAAAATAACATCATTTTTTTTTTTTTTTTTACCTCATTAGTAAGTTTAGGGTTATAATGCGTTGTGTGCATGTGTCAATTCAGCGATACCCAGATGTATAACATGCCAGCCAGGCAGTTTCAGCATTAGCCAAGAGCACAAACGTTGGGTTTGTTGATAAGGATATTTGTGGTTCAATAAAGAAAAATAGTATGAGAAAAAGCCTGGGAGTGCAGTTTTTCACGTTCCATTTATAATCTTTTTAACTCGCACCCGAAGTTTAGTTTTTTTCGGAGTTGAATGCGCCTGTTTCATTATTGATAAGGATTCATTCATTCATTCATTTTCTACCGCTTATCCGGGTCCGAG
>OMMV01063267.1:11122-22707 GCA_900302635.1 Chatrabus melanurus
CCAAGATACAAGCATCACAGCATCAGTGGTGAACAAACAGACCAGAGCGAAAGACTAAGAGTGATGCAAGGTTGATACAAACTGCTATTCACAAATTGTTGTAGCAATAACATAACGACAATGACATTACGCTGTTGCTATTTTGAGTGTACGGTGGATTTTTGTAACCTCCGTGACAGCTGCCTGGTTCAATCTCTTTTCTTGCTTCCGAAAAAAAGAGTAAAATAAAAAAAGATTTCCAGCAAATGAAGCAATTGTTAAAAGTGAGTAGAATCCCCAGAGGCTTGATTTCAAGCAATGTTTAAATAGGACTCGGGTTGAAAAGAAGTGAACTTATCAGGTTTGTGTAAAGTGAGCGACTGCTGCTGTCAGGGTAAATGAAAGGAGACGGACACATGCACCCAACAGCGACACATCCATCTCGAGCATCTTCTGAGGCAGCGAGGGCTTTGATTAAAAAATAAAAAATAAGATTGCATTGAAGAAGCCAAGCTTGCCAAATGATTTAGTCCATGTCTATTCATTTTGTTTTCAGCAGCTTCTCCGACAGGATACTGTTAATTACATGCAGCCTATTGAGGAGCAAATGAGCTCGACAGCGTTCAATCATGTTGTCACAGGAGAGCGCTAACACGTGCGTGTTTGCGTGGCCGTGCACGCTCACAGGTGGCGTCTGTGTCTCGTCCACTAATCTGCCTGTCAGTAATGAAGTCTGAGGCTTAAGTGTGGGACAGAGCGGCCGTCATCCATTAGTCTCATCCATTTCCATTAATGTTCACGGATTACTTATTATGCCCTGATTAATAAACACTCGCGTCCTTAAAGCAGTCTCAATAAGGGCGGCTTCATTAACGTTTAGTATTAAGATTACCATCATCCTGCCATTCAGTGCTGGCAGGACTTCATATTGTGGTCACATTATATCAGTGGTGGGAAGAGGAATGAATATCGATACTCAAATCCAAAAACAGGTGGTGCTTCTTTTTCATCCACCCAGTGTCGCACCTCGGTATCTACAGAGATGCTCGTCGCACTGCCCCCCACCCGCTCCCGATTTAAAGTAAACCAGTTGTGACAAAGGCAGTATGGCAAATGTATTGAAGTAAAAAGTACATAAAATGGCTCAACAAATTACTTGAGTAAGAGTGGAGATACAATTTTAAGAAAGGAATGTGAAAAGTGCTCATTCCTCTAAAAAAACCTTCTTTTTTTTTTAAAATTGTACATTACTTGTCACCAAGTGGCAACCTCCAATGCTGAAAAATTAGGCCATTGCGAAAGTGCCAAAAAGTTGCAGTTACTCAAATGGCCACTTGAAGCTCGCTCCAAAAGCGAGTCAATCCCCATAGAACCCCATGTTAAAATGTCCAACTTTACAGCAGATTTAAAATGGTTTTGGTTTCTATAACTCATTAGTTTAGGCTGTTTTAAGCCATACAATTGAGCATATTCAGGGGTGTGGGCAATTTGACTGACAGCTAGCATCCAGCTGCTGACAGGCCGCTAACGGTCACCCACTGACTGGCCCCTGGCTCCTTTCTGAGCATTTTAATCCACATATGAGATAATATGGCACGCTGTGCGGTTAATTGTACTAAAGGCGCAGTCACACTGACGTTTGGCCCGGCGTGTGATGAATGCAGGGCAAAGTTGAGAAAATTGGCCAAACGTTAGCAAAACTCACGTTCCCGGAGTTTGGTAGCGAACCTCAAATGCAGCACGGCATTGGTGGTGCTAGTGGAGGCCAGCAGAGGCGGGCGTTAGCCAGCGCTCCATTAAAACAAGCGGGACCTTTGCCAACGTGGCAACATGGGGGAGAGGGGGTCAGCACCCCGCTGTCCAGTGATTCTGAGCAGGCAGGGCGACGCAGCACCCAAACGTTAGCTAGAGTGGGCGATTGCACCAGTAACCTCGGCTAGCGGATGCTAATAGTGGCTAGTGGATGCTAACAGAGGCCAGCAGAGGGAACTTGGTCGTAGCGGAGATGAACTTTCTCTACCGGTCTCCAACGCAGCCAGAGGTACGTCGGCAACCGCCGAGGAATTTTAAACATGTTGACAATTTTTGGACACGGCCTCCGTTCATCGCCGGAGAACGTTGGCGCTCAGCGGCGGCTAGTGAATGCTAACGGAGGCTAGCGGACACTGACGTTTGTAAGTAAGCTCTTGTGGCCCAAACAGCTCGGTGTGACTGCGCCTTTTTGGACCATCTAGTCTGCGCCTTTAATTTCACTGAGTGAAATTTCAGTTTTATTTAATTTGCATGCTAGCACTGTTAGCAACAGTTGGCAGGCACCGGTAGCTGAGTAATGTTAGCTACACTGGCAGTGCCATGGTTACTGAGGCAATATGCCTGTCATAGTTTTTAATACCCATACCCAAGCCACCTGTTTTAAAAACCCAAACCAAAATTAGCCTGTTAGCCTTAGCTTGTTTGGTAACTACAAGATGTAGGGCATGCTGGGGCTTCATTCACTCGCCCCCAGTTCACACCAGTCTTGCCCACGCTCCAGCACTTTACCCATCTATGGGTTGGCCGTGAGTGAGGTGAAGTCGGGCACTGCCAAGATGGTGACATCCAGAGCCGCCCCACTGGAGCTCTTCAGAAAACCTACGGGTGACGTCATGGAGGGTTTGTCCAGCATTCGATGCTTATAACACGTTACCACCCACCCCTGCGTTATATTTTGGTCCGAGATGAAGAAACGCATTAACCTCAACTTTCAGGCTTCCACATTCGCCTTGCTATTTGAACATCCTCGAGCAAAAACAACTAATCCACTTAGTAACCTGAGTGAGGCGCTATTGATTTCAGGAAAACATTAACCAATCAATTTTGGAGGGGTAATGAAATTCCTTTACTTTGTGCTCCACAACAGCATGCGAGCGTGTTTAAATGTGTGTATGCATGCGCCAAAACTGAAAGCGTAATTCCACGTTCAGCATGCCGCTCAAACCACACCCTAATAATCGGATTTGCATTCCTGAGATCCGTACACTGTTTCATTCCACCTCTACCTCCAGAATGGCAGTCAGTTAAACAACAGCGCGCACAAATTGTCACACTTGTCCTCGACGGCACGCCTCTTAAATATTCATGTTGGATGGGACTTGAACCCGTGCCACTGTGACTCTTACTTGGATTATGTATTGGACATAATTAGATTCTAGTGGAGTGTTATAAATAGCCAAGAGATGTTTGCATGAATAAACACAACGCCGGAAACTACTGTAACGTATTGTGTTGCAGTGCTCATGTGTTGGCCGTGCAAATCTCCCTGGTCTCATGACACTAATCCCTACCACAGTAAATTCCATGTTGGCTCATTTTACACCATGCCTGAGGTTGTTTTCTTTTCAATAATCTCTTTGCCTAATATAACTTGATTGCACTCCTCCAAAAAAATTCTAAAAGTATTGATTGTATGCAAATGGCATTAATCTTTATTGGCTGACTTTCTTGTGGATTTTTTTTTTTTTTCCTCTTCGCCCTTTAAATCAGCAGCGTTCACACACAGACGCAAACTCCAGTCCAATTACATAGATAAATAGGCTAATCATGCCGCAAAATTTTAATATGAGGTCTACGGTCAGGTCGATAAGTGCAATCGCTCACGGTACCAAATTTACAGCGCAATTTTAGATAAGTGAGATGGGGGAGGAACAGGGTGAGGGCAAATTGTGCAGATAAATAGTTCTGTATTAGATATTGGACCATAAGGGAGCCAGATAACAGCGGAGACATTTCATTAACAGGAAGAAACATTCCATTAAAAGACTTTTCCACACCTTACTTCTCATAATTCACAGAAATGTGATGAGCATCACTGTCCAAGTATTGTAGACCATTGTGGACGGGAACAAATGTGACATATTGTTGAAAAAACAATGTGAGCTAACCGTGGCATTGAAATATGAAATTCAAAAACAGTGCGATCCTCATTAATTCACGCTTCTTCATATGTTTCAACCATAGACTGTGTGTGTGTGTGTGTGTATATATATACTGGACAAACCCTCTGTGACATCATCCATAGGTTTTCTGAAAAGCGGGTTTGAAGCTCACATAGGACGGTTCCAAATGTCACCATCTTGACAGTGCCTGACTCCACCTGTCTCCCAGCCAACCCATAAATGAGTAAAGAGGTGGAGTGTTGGCAAGACCGGTGTGGCCTTGTCAGCACGAATGAAGTCCAAACATGCTAGCTAAGCTAGCAAAGGCTAACAGGCTTGGCAACCAGTTCCAGTGTTTGTTTAACGCATATTTTTATGTACTGGGTGGTGGCTTTCATAACGGATGACTTGGGTGTGGGTATTAAAAACTATGCCTAGCATATAGCCTCAGTATCCATCGCACCAATCAGTGGAGCTAATTTTGCCAAGCTATCGGTACTTGCTAATTAGTGCTAATGGTGCTAACATAGAGTGAGGAATCGGAGTGTCTGGATTTGCGATAGTCCTGGATCAAGACTAAGATCCAGGCCTTCAATGACTTCCTGGACTCAGCCATAAGAAGTGTGTCTGTATGCAGTGAAAGTGTTGAACTTGTAGAGACTTTCACTTATCTCGGCAGTGAGATTCATGTCTCTGGGTCTTCTGGGTCCTTTGAAATCGAGAGACACATGAGAAGAGCTTATGGAGTCATGATGTTGCTGGACAGAGTTGTTTGGCGATGCCGATATCTTTACAGGAGAATGAAGGACCAAGTCTTTCGGGCTCTGTTTCTCCCTGTCTTGCTGTATGGTTGTGAGACTTGGACGCTAACCAGTGATCTAAGGCGACGACTGGATGTCTTTGGTACCAGGTCTCTTTGGAGGATCCTTGGGTACTGCTGGAATGACTTGATGGGGATGGACCGGTTGTCTGCCCGGGTGGTTGCCAGGTGGTTCCGTGGTGCTATGAATGCGGCGATACATGACACCAGCGCATGCTCCCAGACTTGACGTGAGCTAACTTACAAATTAAATAATACGAAAATTTCCCTCAACACAAATACTGGAGCACAGACTTAGATGGCCCGTTAGTACAATTAACTGCACAGTAAGCCATATTACCTCAGATATTTGTAATAAAATGCTCAGAAAGGACAAACACGGTCGAGTCCACAGCAGTTAGCGGGCTCTGCTAGCAGGTGGTCGCCTATATTCTATACACTAGCTGTCACTAAAACTTTATGGTTTAAAATAGCTTAAATGGATGAGTTATAGAAAAAATTCCCCCCCCCCCCTCCCCCAACACTTGTCATGAATGGGGAAATGGAGACCCAAATCATTTTTGTACCAGGCTGTAAACATTTTTTCTACTGTAAAGTTGGACTATCAAGACTAGTAAGTAAGCAAAATTTGTTTATATAACACCTTTATATAGCGGCTATATAAAGGTGCCTTCAGTGGCCATTAAATGAACTGCATGTTTTGGCTTAATTTTTCAGCACCCAAGGATGCCTCTTGGATTCAACACCAGAAGGACCAAATCAACTGGAATGTTTTGAAGCATTTGTTTTTGAATCATTGTGTGACGTATTGAGGCCCCCATTTAGCAGAGGTCTTAAGGTCTTCCTTTTGATTTGAACCCCAGAAATACGTTTGAAACACATTTCAAAACATTCTGGAGCAGTGTTTCACATTAGCCATCACTAATTATATGTTCTTTTAATTTGGTGAGTTACAAGATGATAGCATTTATTGTTTTCGAGTTATTGACTTGGCTGGGATGGGCTTGTTCACTCACTCACTCACCCACTCATTTACATTTTTGCTGTTCAAGTCAAATCATCCTGTCTGCAATGACAGATGATGTTGGGGGGGGGGACCACCAAAAAAAACAAAACAGTGTATTGTTTGCATGTTAAACCCAACATTTTGAGAATATAACAATTTATACATTTAAGATTTTTTGAAGATGTACATTTATTAATTACATCTGCATGAATTGAGTGACACTTTTGATTATTAGAATGCTTAATGTAATATTTCTGAGTGGAAAGCTATTATTACTACTTTTTTAAAACATCATCTCATTAAGTCCAAATTCTATTCAGTATTGCTGTTTTGTAAATGGCTTACTAATCAGTAAGGCTGAAAAAATGTGAGAACAAAATTAAGTCTCCACAGTGGCAATTTGCTTCATCAGTGACGGGAAATGTGACTGGACGTGACACTCCCTGTTTTATGGAAAATTATCCAACGAGCTGACCGTATTCCCCACATCTATCCTTAACCTAAAAGAGGCATTAAAAAAAACCACATGCACAAAACAAAAACTTAAGGTTACACCAAGAACTGTTTGAGTCATGAGCGTGAACTTCTATGTTATGGAATCACCAATAAAGATGGGGAGATGGTAGCCTTAACCCATTAAGGTCAACTGGATGCTTTTGAGGTAAGTCCATCTAAACGATATACCCAAAAATAAAGGCTTACTGCTGTTGAACATATGAAAAATAATTCATTACACCTGCATGTAGTGGGGTGGGGTGGGGGGTATTGATTTTAGTGCTGTGTATCTGTCCATGTGTGCTTGAAAGGTTTTCATCCGATTTGGGCCAAACTTGGTGGAATGATTGCGGGTTAGTCAAGGACAAAGTGGTTTGATTTTGAGAAAAATCTGTTAAAAGTCACAGTCACAGGCCAAGGTCAAAATTTTGGGTCTAATGTTTATATGTAGGAGATATTTAAAATGACTATTTCGTGGAATAGGCCTTGTCGCAAATAGGAAGAATCGACACACAATGCATTGCTTCATGACCTATTGCAAGCTTTCAGCCGATAGAAGCACTTCTGGTAGCTGCATCTGCAATGTGGATTTTGTATTGCAGTGGCAGGAAAATAGCCAATATTTCTACGTGTGTTAGGAGTGCGGTAGTTTTTTCCACATGCATTATCACCACGTTTTTTAACCATGGAAGATCGAGAAGAATTCCAGAAAAGCGACGCTGCCACAGCTGAACAAAAATTCTGGCCCAAAGGAGTGTTCCGCGTTTGGGCTAACGACAGCAGGAGTTGTTGAGTCTCGGCGAGAAAGCCGTCCAATTTTATCCTGTTTTGGAAAAGTGTGACCACGAAGAGTCGGAGACAAAAAGACGGACAGTGACGACAGCGGACGGCTATTTCCATGATCTCAACAGAAAAGTTGTGCTCTGGAAACGGGATTAGCGATGTTTTTGCTTACGTGAATGTGCTTGGACAAATGAAAGACTCAAGAAACACAAATGCGACGATGGCTACCGTATGTTTATTGAACGTTACGTTGAACTTGTGGAACTTGGAAATATCGAGGGGGACAACGACTTTGTTTACATACAGAGCCGTGTGAAGCCGGAGCAGCGGCAGGTAGCAGCACGATATTCTGTGTTTTCCACCATAGGAGAAATAAAATCGGCGGAATGCGGTTGTGTTGCGGGCTAAATATTTATTATATTTAATTTAGTTTGTCTTTGTCTTATCTGGTTTAGGCGTCTGCCAACTTTGGCCAAAAAGGGCAAAAGGAGTCATGTGCCCCCTACGGTGGCTCATAAATAACTATATGAGGTAGAGTCTATTGGTTAAAGATATACACATGATTACTATTAAACACTAATATGAAGTCACATATCACCTTTCTATTGGTCCCATGACCGTTGACCTTGGGTGACCTTGAAAGGTCAAACTCAAGGTTGTAACTGTTTCACTCAAACAGTGAGGAGCCAGTACGGATTAAACATGGTGTTGGGGTTGTGTGCTAGTCAAGTGAAGTGTTTTAGGTTTTCACAGAATTGATCAATTATCAAGGCCACACAGAACCATATATTATGGTGTCGCTGAATAAGAAAGAATTCATTTGCATGACTTGGTGTCTGAAAGGGCCGTTTTAATGGATTCAAAGGTCAAAAGCAGAGCAGGTAGCTGAGTGGGATAGCAGTTGGACTACCAATATGTAAACCTGGATTTGATTCCTGGTCACGCTACCTGCCTGTGTCCTTGGACAAGACACTTCATCTGTATTGTCTCAGTCCACCCAGGGTGCGTAGACTCTCATCCACTTTACGCTCCAGTTTTCTGGGATAAGCACCGGCCCAATGTGGCTCAGGGCCTGCATTGGTGCCCCTTCTTCTTTACTTTATGACAGAGTCCCACAATTTCCTCAAGACGACTGCTGTCACTAGATTGACAGAACTTACCTTTGATTTCTTATCGTTTCTTTTTAATCCTCAGACCTTCAGAAATCAATTTCCGACGTTGTTCGAGATGCTTGTATCTAACACATGCGATACGTCTGTCACCTTTAATCACAGTCTGTGATTGGACAGAGATACTCATTAAGTAAAGCTGAGTAAAAACACATGTTTGTCCTTCAGCTACACATCCCGAATCGATCAGCATCATTATGCACTGATTAAATCGCCGTCTTAAGTGCTCTCGGAGATATTTGATTAAACTCTTGATGCTTGCGTTAGCGGGCTGTTGATTGGGCCTTTGCTACCTTTTGCGACATTATTGTACGGCGTGCTGTTTTATTGCAGCATTTTGCAATTCTGGAGACATTTTGTTATTGATCATGAGCCAGTTTCACAAGGGAAAGCACCGTCAACAGAGGTGACTTTGGCATTAAAGCTGTCAGTTGGGAATAATGAAATAAGACGTTTAACGGTTGAGACATTGCTGAGGTCTGTGTTATAGGGACAGTTGACTAAAGCCAGCCACTCACTACACGATGATACGACGTGATAGTGCCTGATCCACCTAATGCAGAAACGTCTTTCAGAAGAATCGCCTAACGCACTGCACACTTTACAGTGTGTGCCACGATCCGCGCAGCGAAGGAGGAGCAGGAGCTGCGCGGCTTTGCACAGGTTATCCCGTCCGTGGTGGAAGCAGTCAAAACAGAGCTGGAGTGAGGGAGAAATAAATATGTAACCAAAATTTTTTTTTTTACTGTGTGCACAAGATACAATTATTTCCCACATTCCATTAGTTTGTGTGCACATGATAAGCATCTGCTAGCAGTGGCCATCTGGGTCCGGCACACACTAGCTGTCACTCATATTGACCACGCCCTGTTGTGTCCTGTCACCTGTCCTGTGCCCTCTGTGTTCAGTGTTTAGGTTTTGATCCCTTTGAATTATTTTTATGCTTTCTCCAGTCCTGAGTTCTCCTCTAGTTGTCTTAGTCACGTTTTCAGTTGTCATGAGTTTTTGTCTACACATTAGTTCTGTGTCCATAGGGTCTGACACCTGTCTCTGTGATCTTGTGGGGTGTGTCTCTCACTGACCACAGGTGTCTTCACTCCCTCATCACCACACCTGTCATGTGTTAAGCTCATTAAATGTTCCACTATTAAGTTGCTCATATTTGGTCCTTGGTTGCCGGATTATTCAGTATTTGTTTCTCGCTCTGTTCAGTACTTGTTCCGCCTCTCTGTCCATGCGCTCCCTTTGGTTTCCGTCTGTGAAGTACTCATGTTTTTGAACTCTTGTCCGTTTGTTAGTTTGTCTTGTTTTCGTTTGTTTGTTTGTTAGTTCTGCCCTGGTGGTACGTTCCCGTTCTGTCTCCTTCCTGGTCCCTTGTCCCGTCATGTTTCCTCTGTTTGATTATCTCCTCCCGGACCCTGGACTCCCCGCTGACCCTGGACCCTGACCTTGACATCCCCACAGTTAAGTTCTCTGTTTTGTTTCCCGTTTTGACTGTTACTCTTAGTTTTCTCCTGGACTCCACCTTGTTCATTTATTACTCTGTTTATAAATAAATACTTTTATCATTTATTCCCTGACTCTGTTTTATGTGCCTGTCTGCATTTTGGGTTCAATTCCCTGACATACCATAACAGGCCCCTATTTATTCATAACTTCATGGCTTAAAATAGCTTAAACTGTTGAGTTATTTAAAAAAAAATCACCTCACATGCAGTTGCCATGAATGGGGAAAGTAGCTACAGACCAAAAATGATTTTTGTACCAGGCTGCAAACATGTTTATTTCTGCTGTAAAGTTGGCCATTTTAACATTAGGTTCTATGGGGACTGACTCGCTTTTGGAGCCAGGCTCAAGTGGCCATTCAAGGAACTGCAGGTTTTGGCACTTCCACATTGCCTTCATTTTTCAGCACTGGAGGCTGGAGCTTGCAAAGAACTAGACGAGTCTCTCAGAGGATGGCGAAGCCCAAGCCTTCACACCAGCATTTCCTCCACACAAGCAGCCACCCACACATTTCACATATCCTGTACTGTCTCACCATCAGCTAAACAGATGTGCTCGGTCAAAGGATTTCAGTTACCTCTCTCAAAGGGGAACATATCATTGATTATATAAAAAAAAAAAAAATCAAAAACTAAGCACATCCTTCCAGGGAGGAAGGAAGCCAAACCGAGCACTTATGCGATCATTTTAATCAAACAGGATGTTTGGTTTATGTGGGCCTTCAGGTTGCTGTGGTGAAGAGAAGGTCGGCCCAAAGCTGTGCATATGTAAGCAAAGACACTTCCACAAGAGCAACATGAATACACGTGTTACAGTTTATCTGCCCCAAGGAGAGATCTGGAAGAAAAAACAACAACACCGGAGCATCACCTCTCTAACTTGACAGCTGCAGATTTTATGTGCAGTCACCAGCGGCTCTTATGAGGCCCTGAAGGGGCTGAAACCCCCTGAAGAATTTCAGTCGTCCCACCAGAAACTCTCAAGAAAATGGACATTTTCCACTCAAAATCCTGTGTTTTCATCCTCAACATCGCACCACCACTGCACCAGGGTGACAGTCCAGCATTAACAAAAAGGAAAGTAGCGCCACCTAAAGGACAGCAGCCTTAATCCTGACTGCATCATTCATGGTTAGCTGTGTAGTTTTTCTATTGATCTGTTTGTACATTTTCCAAATTTCCATTTGTGTCCCTTCAGAAGGGTAATTACTGTGATTTTTAAGCAACAAACAGCAATAGCCTTGGTGGCTACAGGCCTAGGCTTTGGAAACGAAAGAAATCAACAAACACGCTCATTTCAAGCCAAATGTAACTTCAACCATGCATATGTTGAGATAAAAGCAGCGCCTGCAGCTAACATCCATCATTCATGTGATGATACAATTATTTCCTACAACAAGCCCAGACGTGTCCAAGCAGCAGACATGTATCTGGTATCTTAAATAAGCAAGACAAACTAGAACGGGCACTCGGTAGAGCGCAAACCTTCGCCGAACCAACATTTGTCAGTATGATTGGATTTCATTAATCTACTATTAATATCTGCTACATGTACATATTGCTACCTGTTTAACAGATTTGTTTCAGTGGGTTGTGGACACTAAGTGTTTATTATTGCTGTGATATATATTTCTAACAAGGACATAGTTTCCCATGTTTGTGATAATCCACTTTAACATGTGTTTAACATAACCATCACTTTAATTTACCTTAAAAATCATAATACCTCCATTGAGTTATGACATAGAATGAACAACTCTATTTGAATGTAAATTTTAATATTTTATTTGGTAAGTTGATCTATTTCACATAGCAATACAACAAATGGTGACATCTCAAAGTAAAAGTTCATCTTTAGTGATACATCAAAAGTAATATCTCAAATGAAGAGTTCATCTGAACTTTAACTACATC
>OMMV01063271.1:5703-20703 GCA_900302635.1 Chatrabus melanurus
TTTCAGCACCGAGCCCGTTCTGACAATTTGAGCAGGCTGTCTGATGAAATGTGCCGTTACCATCCGTGGCAGTTCATTTTCTCAGCGCTCACTCTTTGGTAGCGTTTCACCAGAGCAGCTCTGAGACCTCAGCTGTCAATCAAACAAGGTGAGCCGTGGCTTTCCTTCGATTTTTGCTTGTTTACTGTTGATAATGTTTTGTATTTGGTGATATTCATCCGGTTATTTGAAACAAACTGGAAACGCATACATTACGTACAAAGTGTTTCAGAAGTTACATCGTTTTTATTGCAATGGATGTAATTATATCTGCATTTTCACTACAAATGACTGAGTTATTTGTGTTTGTCGTCACACTTATGATAAATTTTAAAAAAGTGTAATTAATGATATTAATTATATCAGAGAACCAGTCTGTGGCTGTGGCATTGTATGTAAAAACACAAACTACTTCAGTCTGACTGTAATTTACATGATTTGACGTG
This sequence comes from Chatrabus melanurus, assembly GCA_900302635.1. Taxonomy (NCBI): domain Eukaryota; kingdom Metazoa; phylum Chordata; class Actinopteri; order Batrachoidiformes; family Batrachoididae; genus Chatrabus; species Chatrabus melanurus. The sequence continues at coordinate 6,189 of OMMV01063271.1, forward strand.
AGGAAACTGGTTTTGTGATGCGCTTCCTTCTCCTGGTGCTCCGAGGAGCGTCTGACGATGTTTTGGTATGCGCAGAAGGGCTGAACATCAAACATGTTCCTGCCTCATCAATTACTAATAAGACCCTTTGACAGGAAGACAGACGATCTATAAAAAGATGAGAAAAGACGCTGAATGTGTGCGTCTGTGTTTTCCTACCTCTATTATGAAGCGCTTGTCGTAGCTGCTGCCGCTCTCTGATATCAGTTCATATTTGAGGCCGCGGCGTTTCTCGTTCAGCTCCATCACAGGGTTTTTACCCCCCGCCGTCAGTATCGGACCCGGAGCTCTGGACTGCACAGAGAAATGTAAAACAATGCAGCATTGTGTACAGTTAATTTAATATCACATCTGCACATCTCCAGAGATGTGATCGGTCCCGTTTCTCTGAATAAGAATATCACACTGTCATTTGAGAAACATTTGTCTGCGTGTTAACCTACTCCTACCAGTTTCTTTGGCAAATTTCTGCCACACTTGGAATGTGGATGAAGGGCGACCCTGGAAGTACCCTTAAAGGGTTTGTTTTGGCAAAGGTCAAGGTCATTGGGGGACAAAGGTCAAAATTTTTAATTTTCACTTCAATGTCCACCAAACTTGGCACACATATAGAGGTGGGTTCTGGAATTTCCCAGCTGAGGTCCAATTTCCCAAAGGTCAATCATTAGGGCCAAGATCATTGGGGTCAATGGTCAAATTTAAATCCCCCCCCCCCCTCCAATTTGCACCAAACTTGGCGCACATATAAAGGTGTATTATGGAATCGCCCAACAAAGTCAAATTTACCAGAAGTCAATCACTGGGGTCAAAGATCATGTCTATCTGCCTGTTTGTTGGCCTACTCCTCCTTTTGCTGATTTCTACCAAACTTGGTATGCCAATGAAGGTTTACCCCAAAATTTCTCTTCAAGAATTTATTTTCACATAGGTCAAGTAATTTGATTTTCAACCTTACTTAAATCTTTCGGCTTCTCCCATTTTCAACTCGGGGTCGCCACAGCAGATCCGACATGGATCTGCATGTAGATTTGGCACAAGTTTTACGCCGGATGCCCTTCCTGACACAACTCCACATTACATGGAGAATGGGCAGGGGTGGGATTTGAACCGGGAACCTTCTGCTTTGAAAACGGTTGCACTAACCGCTAGGCCACCAAATGCGGCACACACAGGTGGAGTCCAGAATTACCTGGCAAGGTCAGCCAGAAGTCGACCATCTGGGTGAAGGTCAAGGTCATTGGGGTCAAGTTGCCCTTAATGTCTTCATGCTCATGGGTACTATTACCTAGTATCTCCAATAGAAGTGAAATGATTTCAATAAAATTGGTGCTGGTTTCGTGATCTGGATCATCCTCAAAAAAAAAAAAGAAAAAAAAAAAAAGACTTCTCTCTCTCTTTTTATTTATTTATTTATTTTTAGTTTTCTTGCCTCATGACATCACAAGCAGGTGTTCACAGACGTGACAGAAGATCTGTAGTATGTGGCGTCTGAATCAAAACTCACTGAAGATTTCCACTCTGTTCTCATATGATGTTTGCAGTAAAACTGAGGTGGTGTTGGACGCAGTCATAATTCTGACCAGTCTCCCCTGTGAACTGGAACCATCTACACTTTGAGCTGACTGACCCGTTTATTCGTTCTTACCAAACATGTCACAATGGGTGGGATTAGATTGGTGATGGAATTTTGATGACTATTCAGACCATTTTTTTAATCTAAAAAAATAAAATGATTTTTAAAATGAGATAAAAAACACAAACTACTCTTAGTGAAGTGTTTTTTGTAGCGTGATACCATGACACGTTGTTGACTGATATTTCACAAACGGCCACAGTCCGTCTGGTGCGTCCTCCTAATTACTGACGTGTACTTGTTAATAATCCCAGTGTTCTCGTGTGTGTGAGTGTGTGTGTGTTCCCCACCTCCTGCGTGTCTGTGGAGGAGGTGATGGAGGTGGAGCTGGAGCTGGTTGACATCCTGTCGTTCTTCCCTTCACCATCTGACTTCTCGTCAGCACTCAGCGAGTCCACGTCGCCATCGTTACCGAGCACATAGCCGAGCGCCTGCAGCGCCTACACGTACACGAGCACCAAACATACACCACTGTCACCACACTGTCACCACTCTCAATACGAAGCAAAAGTCAGGTGATCTGAACGAAAACTTCAAAGCAGAAAACTAAGCGTGTTTCATGAAGAGGTGCCCTTGAGCAAGACATTCAGCTGCTGCTGCTGCTGCTGCAGAGCTGCTAAGTGGCCGACGTCAACAGCAAAGACTGAGTGTACTGACAGCTATGAAGTGTGAACGTGTAAATGAATGAAAAACTGCGTGAGAGAGAAAAGAGCAAGTGTGAACGTTCAAATTTAGCAAGTTAAATTAAAGCCGACCTCAAAAGAAGTTTGTTATCTGATCAGCTTTAAAGACTTCAAGTTACCCAGAGAGATTCCTTCATTTATGCATTTTGAAAAAAAATCAAACATGGAGAAAGACTTTACAGTAAGCTACAAGGAAAAAGGGCCAATTTTAAAGCATATGAACTTTATTTACAGCTTTATTTATTCATTACCTTAATTTATACTTTATTTTCTTCATTATTTCCAATTTTCAATGTTTTGGCTCCCATCATGCTTTGGGTGATGCAAACAGAACGTACGACTTTGCCACTTGGTAAATGAGAGTTAACTGTTTTTATTTAGTTTATTGTTGTTGATGTTTCAGCAAATCTGCACCACAAAAACTCACGCCACGCGACACATTAACAACCCTCTAATAATGACAATAACGGCGGCGACACACTGCGCTTTGAGCTGCGTAGCGGAGAAGGTGCTCGTATCGTGGGGAAAGTGGCGTACTGTTACAGGTTTAAATGTTGTGCAGCTCGTCTGTGCTCGTGCGTGACGGGAACCAGCTGTGAGGCTCCGCCCTGCTTGAGGAAACTCCCTCCCTGTTATTGGACTCTGATAGGTAGCACCTACTGGGGGTAGTGTGACGTTCGAGGCTTTAAGCTAACACCTGGGATTTGTGATTAAGAAATAAATAAAGTTTAAATACATTAAACAAATACATTATTTCTTTTACAGGGACTCCTGCAACTTAAAAAAAAAAAAATCAGGCTGTATTTAATCAGGTTTTTAAAATCATTTTATTGTTGAGAGGTCATTAACAACTGTGTTTCTACTTACACTTACTGTGCAAATATTTTTATTTTTATTATCAATTTCAAAATTATGTTTATAACTTGATAATTGATTCTTTAAGGTATTAGGAATTGTTATTTGGACTATTTGGATATTTCAAATTTTATTTTCTGTTGACTCACTGATGAAGACAAAAAAAAACTTCAAACACTACATTTTTGTCACAATTCTAAGGTACTCAACACTTAAGCACAGTACCATTAAAATACAGTCGCTGAGGCAAGGAAACGGATAGGATTCTGATAGAATCTGGAGAAGAATCGGTTGCACAACAAGGTCACAAAGCATTATGTCACGTTATGATGTAAAATAAAGATTTGTATGCAATGTTGGTTACAAAGTGTAAATCATTAACATTAAAATCTTAACTCAATCGTATTTGTAACTAGTACACCACATTGTAATATATTATGGAAAATGGTAATTATTACCAACATCACCGGCTGTATTTGGGCGTCGTTGGTCTTTTTGGACTTTTGAATAACTGCTGTTTCAGTGGCTGATATTACAGCATTTCAGAGTTTAGCACATAAGGCGCTGTACTGATCTATTACCATTTTATTTCATTTTAAAAAGTGAAAAATGCTGAAAAATGCCCAGTGACAAAAATAAATGGAACCCCTTGATGGAGGTCATAAAACAAAACACATGCACATGTAATATAAAATCAAAACAAAAATTCACCAACAAGTGAATGTGTGTGTGTGAGAGTGCCAGATCCTGCAATAAACCTGCTGAACACAGTTTTGTGTTCTTGCTGCTTCTGGGGGCGCATACGTCAATACCGTGTCTGATCAGGAGCTTCTCCAGAGTTTGTGATGAGGGGGATATAATCTGATCACAGAACATCGGTGTACACTGATGCTTTCCATAGGATCTGCACATTAGAGAAATCCTACCAAACTTCCCCTTTAAGCGTTAACAGCTGCTGTTTGGGCTATAATCATGAATACAGACACTGATGAATTGGCCGAGTTTTGGTACCCCCTTTATATCTGATGATTGCGATGTACAGCTGCAGTTATAAAGTGCTGCTGTTTCATGACATTTAAAAAGACTTTGAAGAAACTGCAGCTGTATAACATTTGTAAACAGGTCCAAAAGAAGACAGACTGTGACCTTTGGGAGGATTTAAATGTTAACTCCCAGGTTTCTGTGGCTCTTGAGGTTTTAGTAACTTTATACCTTCAGTGCTACTTGGAGCTTGGCGGTTCTCTTGGAGTTCCCAGTGGCCTGGTAAATGGTTCCTTTGATCTCCACGGACATGGTGAAGACTGGCGCGTGGACCGGGCCAGACTGGGACAGTAGGCGGTACTGCAGGCCTGGCTGTATCTGGTTCAGACGCATTAGAGCATTCATGGGGTGGTTGGGGTCCATCATTCTCCAGTCCAATACTACAGGACAAAAGACAGAGAGGAAATGACCTGAAAAAACATGATCTGGATCACACCAGTATCAAAGACCTTTACTGTGAAAAAACCCTGCATCTGTAGGCTTCTTTCTTTCTTTAAAATGTTACAAGTTAACAAAGAGCTCATGAGGAAGACAGTTCAATGCCCAACTCCTCTGCTACATCAACATGTGCAGAGCAGGTAGCTCAGTGGGATAGGAGTTGGACTACCAATATGGTAATTTTGGTTCGATTCCTGGCCAATATTTATTATATATTTATAATATTTGAACAACACACCCATCCTTATAAAACAGGTTTGAGATAACATGCAGTATGCTTTAACCTGAAAACCTATTGACTTATTGAGTCCTTTAACACAGACATGGTCTAACATCATTTTCCACCAATAAATAAAGATTAATGACTACCGTACTTTCCGGACTATAAGTCGAGTTTTTTTTTTTTTTTTAACTAGTTGTGGAGGTCCTGTGACTTCTAGATTTAAAAAAATACTGCATTATCATCTATGGCCACAAGATGGCAATGTCTGCATGCATGACAAGCTGCTCCTGCATACTGAATGAGGTACTGTGATTCACATTCTGGAGCAGAAGGTGGCAGTTATGCACCATTAAGCTGAATGCCAACTGCCGTAAAACATGAAGAAGAAGATGATGATCTGAATGAGAGAGACGTTCTATGTCTTAGAGAACGAGTGAATTTAAGAAATCATGCTCTCAAACTGAAAGACCACACTCTGGAACAAAAAAGAGGGAATATAACTTTCATACTACTTGGCACTACTTACACTTGTTTGGACTGTGTGAGACAACAAGAACAGCAATGGGAGGTCAGTTACGCTAGGCTAAGGCTATTATGTTTTACAAAAGAGTCTTCAAACGTTTAATTACAGTTCACGTTTACCTCACCTATGATCGTCTGTTCAGTGGCCAAAAGAAGCAGTTTACTTGAGTTTTGTGCCTTGTTCAATAACTAATTAGCTTGTTAGCTTCTGCTCGCCAACGCAGTGTTTGCATTATCAATAAATAATACACTGAGTTTTCAAATGTTTAATTACATTGTATGCTCAGCTCACCTATGATATAGTAATTTCCTCCTCGTACAATAACATTAATTAGCTCGTTAGCTTCTGTTCACTAACGCGGTGTTTGTATTATAAATAAATAATGCACAGATTGAATTCATTTTGCTTATTGTTGCATGAAGCGGTAGCACCACGTTTCAAAAATAAATGTGACAACACAAAACATAACGGCACATAAAATAAAAACATGCACTAATAGTCGGGTTCACAATGCATTTTCATAAATTTTTTTGGTAGATAAGTAAATATACACATTGTTGTAAAAAGGTTATACTATGAGGAATCTGCATATCAGTGTTTGCAGATGTATTTGCAGAGGTCACTGCAGTGCCGCCATAAAACACAATTTAGTGTACTTCAGAGTGCACTGCACATTTGACATATTTCTGTGCCCTACATACACCTGATCATTAAGTCTCATGTGTGCCCGCTAATGATCGGCTGAACACACCCTCAGGATCAGCGGGCAGTAATCCTGATCTCAATGGTGCCACAGTGTTTTGACCTTTGAACATGTCAAGTAAATTTAATGGATTCTTCAACTGCCCGCCACAAACCTTTTAACAGCCCCTGTGTTGTGCGAGTCAAATGAAATATTTCAAAACTAAAATTCTAATAGAGCTGGTGCTAAATCATGCACATCCTTTGTCCTGCATCAACAGTGTGTAATCTCTACAAAAAGCTGACACTTAAACCTCAAGTGGCTTTCAGCATGAATAATGATGAAGACAATATGTGAAGGTACTGATGTACAGGTGTTGAGAGGAAGAGAGGGGGAGGTGTTTGTGCGCTCGATGTGTATGTGGCGTGAACACGCCGAGCACGCGCGCCTGTGCACAAACGCTCGAATCCATGTTGTGTATTGGGAGGCGGTGAGATAATTGTGTGACAGGCAGCCTGCAGTATTAATCCTTTTCTATCTGCCTCCCTGTCACCCCCTTTGAACTGGAAGCGGATGAGAGTTGCTGGGGATGATCGTCCCAGTGAGGGCTGATTTAATTACTGTAACACCAACTGACAGGAGAGAGATGGCAGAAGAGAGAAAGAGAGATAGCAGCCGTGAGAAAAAGAGAAGAATAGAAGACCTCAGCAGTCAGTGTAGGTCATCGTTTAGTTTTACTGGCTCTGAGAAGAGCCCAATCGAATGTTTTCAGAATGAATGAAGCTGTTTTTAATGCTCAGTTTCAGCAGAAAGACATACAAGAACAACTGAGCGGGTCTGAAAAGATGTAATTACAGATATGTTACCTTCTGCAATACTGTCTACTTATTTCATGATCTTTTTTTTGCCATCCCGATAGTTATTTTTGCTACTCGGAAGAAGCACAAGTAGCCGATACACACATAAGAAACCTCAAGCAGACCAGACTCAGTGGGGTGACCATCTGCTGTGGTCATACTAACAAATAAAACAAAAGTGAAGTGGGCTTGTGAAAGGAACGGTTACCATGATGAGGAGTATCACCTGCATATTGAAGGAACGTCAGCTACGACATTTTGGCCATGTGGCAGGTTTCTCTAGGCCTGATCCAGCACACGGGTGCCTCAGTGTTGAAGTCCCCCCAAAAAAAGGCCAAGGAGACGCCCACCCTTTACCTGGCTGCAGCACATAGATTACTTTGGAGACGGACTGGTTGTCTGCCTGGGTGGTTGTCATTCAGGACCCAAGGTGGGTCCGCGGTGCGGTGGGTGTGCCGACGTGTGGTCCTATAACTGACCTGACCCTCACAGACACTCCTGAAGCAGAAACTGACTTTCTGTTTCTAACTCTAAGGTCACTCATTTTTGTCCCCCCCCCGTCGCCCCGCGGGGGGAACATGTCCATACGTACATATGTGTGTGCGTGCGTCCGGGTGAAACGCAGTGCTCGCAATAACTCTTGATAGGTTGAGTGCACGGCCACCAAATTTGTAATTTGTACCACAGATGCATCCCATGGAGGTCTTGCATGAGTTCAATGATGAGTGACCTTGACCTACTTTCCAAGGTCACAGAGCAAAAACCCGAAAATGACAGTACTACATACGGTACTCGCAATAACTTTCCATACATTCAGTGCACGGCCACCGTACAACGGGGGGCACAAGGCCTTCAGGCCAATATCCCATTTTAAATGTTAATGTAGCTGCTCAGCTTTGTATATGTTTGCTGTGTCAGACGCACTCGTGATCATAAAAACAATTGATTTTTTTTTTTTTTTTAAGCTTTGTTGTTATTGGGCTTTCACACGCTGTGATGACTGGTATACACAAACTGGGGAAAGCTACTTTATATTTTCATTGTCTGACAAACAAAAATTTCATTCACTGAGAATAAATAAATAGTCAATTCAGCTGCAGTGAAAACTAAATATAATGAGGTTCAGAATTACATTTACATAAAGTCCAACAGGAAACAGAAGCAGGAGCTAAACCTGCAGCTGGTACTAGTCTCTATTAGATGCATAGTACAGTGCTCAGGTTGAAGTCCCTGCAGTAGACTTTTGTTATTACAGTTTGTGATGATGAGACCTACTGTTGTGTAAATGGTTAAAAAGCATCAATTTGACAGTTTGATGTTCACACTGCTCTGGTCACTGACAGTCGTTTCCTCTCCAGCAGACTGGATTAATTTTTTTCAGCCTCACTGCATGCTGCTTTCAACTCCAGCAGCTCCATCTACAACCATCTTCACTCAGTCGCAGTCATTCAGAAATCTGAAGCACAATATTTTGCACCAAGGAAACACGAGTGCTGAGGCTCCAACAGCTACTTTAAGCATATCAATCTGCGCCTAACCATTTGATGCAGCTGGGCGGTTTGGTGAATGACACCACTTCAGTTACTGACAGTTCAACACTTAAACTGATATTACACAAAATCCCAAAGTGATTCTGTGAAGATATCTGGAATAAATTTTACAGTGGATCATAGTCAGGAAAAGGTAAAATTTTCTCCTTTGATACTGAGAATAAAGTGAATAGCAGCTGACAGCAGCTTGACTTTTTTTTAAATTTTTAATCTGACAGCTCATTTTGATCTTCCTCGATGAGAGAGCTTTGATTTCCAAGAATTGCTCCACTCCACTGCACGCCGTTCAGCTCTGCTGACTCGTTTCTCTTCGTCTTAAAGAAAGCGCGTGAGATGCACCTCGTTTACAATTTTCCATCCGGCAAATACAACAAACATCAGACACGTCTGTATTTGTCATTAGCAACATGCGAGCAATAAATTCCTCAAACAATATCCATTTATCTGTGGCTGAGAAAAATAATATGTGCTGTGATACTGTTGTATGCAATGCAGGTGTGTGAAGACTGATATAGTGCAGTGAAAAAGTTTATGCCTTCTTCCTGATTTCCTCTATATTTCCATATTTGTCAGCTTTAGGGCTCATTTATGCTCACTTATATATCAGGATTAGGGGTGGACAATATGACCTAAAGTTAATATCACAGTATTTTTCACTTTTTGCACGGTGACAGTATTATCTCACAGTATGACTGGTTTTGCACTATATGACCCCTTTAATAATTATTTTATTTGGGCAACAGTTTAACCTGGACTGTTTTCATTTTCAAATCTGCTCCTTCAAAGTTAACATCTGCATGACAATCTTCATGAAACAAAGATTTTGACACAGTTTTATATGTTTTAAAGATCAGTGGCTGTGTTTAATTAACGATCGTTAAGGCTTAAATGTGCTGGCAGGGCAAAAACTCCTCTGGTTCACACAACACAATCACAATCGAACCATTTCCATGACTGTTAAGTGTTCTTGCAAAAATGACTATAGCGAGTTATAGCTATAAAAAAAGTATGTAATAGGTGTTTTGACTCAGCAAAACAGGGAAAAAAATTAAATTTAATTCATGGCCACACAGACAACCTCTGTCTCCGGCTCCAATCATCAGCCTCAGCGCTGCAGTGCTGATCAGAGCTGCGCCAAAATGATTGCTGATCTCCAAATTAATGGATATTTGGCGTTATTTTTCATTATTTCGTTTGCGTTAGTTTTCATTTGCATCATTAAAAAAAATCTCTGGCCTGGCAGAGGTTGTGTACTATTATAGGGAAAGAACTGTTTATTCACAGTGTTGACAATATGGCGCAATCCTTATTGTGGCGCACTACCACACTGGCAATGACTATGATACTGGTGTACCACCCACCCCTAATATGTATACGGATGAAACGGAGCAATACCGGCAGTAATCGTGATGGCAGTGCAGCCAAAGTTCAAGCGAGAGACAACCTTCAAGCAAAAGTAGATGAAGAAGACCATCAACTATGACAGAATATTTTGATGAGAGTTTTTTATATATCATCTTGTTGTGAAGTATTTAATGGCCGCACAGACCACCTCCAGCTAAACCGCCGCCTACTCTCATTCCTTTTGCAGTAGAAACAATATTATGGCTTCCTCGACCGTCACCGTGTTTGATGTTGTCAGAAACATTCAAGTGGGTCTAAAGCGCCATCTAGTGGATGTTTTTCTCTACATCCATGGCACTGTTAAGGATGTATAGAAGTATGTGGGCGGCAATGTTTACACCGTTTAAAATGCACGGATAGATTTACATAAGTAAGTGGAGCATAAATGAGTCCTTAACTGTCTCAGATGATTATACAAAAATCACAATGTAGCTTTCAAATGATAATTTCATGCACTGAAGGTAGTGCATTATCCGACACCAACAGACCGTGCATGGAAAAAGCTATTGCCGCTTAGCTACTCAGGTAACACAATATCAAATTTACTTGATAATTCTGTTCATTTAGTCTCGACACAGACTTGACTTACTGCAGCCATGTGTAATCTGAACACTTAGAAACTAACGATATGAAATAGACTGAAAAGTCTGAAGAAGATGCACACTGCACCAATACAAAAAGAAAATCCAGAAGAGATGAGAAAGAAATATGCTGAAATAAATCAGTCTGGAAAGAGTTAGCATTTCTGGGGGGGGGGGTTTGGACTCAAGAAGACCACAGAAAGAGTCACAGTCTCCAAATGGTCCAGACAATGGTGATCCTTGTCAAGAGTGGTTCATTTACCAAACAGAGTACTGTGCCAAAGTTTAAGAATAGACATTTTAGAATGAATAAGGCTGAAATAATTAGTTGACATTAGCTATAAAATAATCAATAATATCAAATTTGTCAAATATTGTAATAGTCAAATATTCTATGCTTTTAAAAGTTATATTAAAGGTGCGCCCCCATACTTTTTAAAGTATGGGGGGGCACACAGAAAGACACACAGAAACGGAGCGAGAGAGCAAGATCACAGGAACCAAATCATAATAAAAGGTATGTACACTTCGAGAAGAATGTAATTGTTCTTAAATTTTGTGACACTTTAGGCATAAAGTGACCAATTAAAGCTGAGCAGATTATCAAGAACATCGGACAATTTTTTTATTAGCTGTTCAGCCCTACAGATGGTATTGATAAACAAATACCAATATGTCAATCTGTACTTAGTGGTTAGTATTCTACCAGCGTCACCAGCTCATTGTAATGTTTCCTGATTCAAAGGTGAGCAGAGGAGAATTTGGATCCACTGAGCAAACTGTTTTTTTTCCTCAAAGCAAGCTATTTGAGTGTCAAGGTCACCTTTCATCCTCTTGATGAAGGATCTGTCATCTGGCCCTGCGTTCTCTCGAAACCTCTTCTGACAACTTCCTGCACAGTGGGGGGAGAAAAAAAAACCCACCCACAGATAATCACCAGTTACGCCACACATCTCGGAAATACTGAGAGGGATGAAAACACCTGTCAATCAAACAACAACAAAAAAACATATTGGCCCGAATATAAGACAGGTTTCTCACCAAGAAAATACAGGGTCGTCTTATACGTGTCGTATACATCCACAACAGTAGTTGGCGACAATAATCCTTGAAAAGACTGTGCACCCCTTAAACTACTTTTTGTTTCACTTGTAGGGAATTGACTGAGTGACTGACTGACATGATGATCTGAGGAGCCAAGGTAGGTCAGTTTGTTATGTTTCAACAATGTGCAATGTTAGCATTATTTTAAATTAAAAGCATTTATTTATTTATTTATTTTTTATTTTTTAAAAGAGTTGGTCTTCAGAAAGTATTTTTCCAAGAATAGGTCATGAAAAAAGGGGGTCATCTTAGAATCAGGGTCATCTTATATTCGGGTCAATACAGTAATAATAATAACAAATGTAAGTTTTTTTTTTATTTATAAAAATCGAGAAGAGAAATTTACAAAGTGCTTCAAACGGAGGCACACAAACGCAAAAAGTAAAACATGTGGGCTATACAAATACATAACAGTGGCGCCACATAGTACACAGACACACAGCAAGTAAAACAAACACAAATTACCATACAGATTGATGCAAAAACAGACAACATGCATACATAATTAACACACAAACAGACCTTCTGCCAGTCTTGTTGAGTACTTGTTGGCAGGAAGTGGATCTATATTCAAAACCTTATAAAGCTGTCCAAAGGCTAGGAGACGTAACAAATGCTGAAAGACACAAAATCCAGATACAATTAGAGCTATTATCTGCCCCCAGTCACAGCAGACTGTTGGTATGATGGTGGTGGTGGGGGCGGGGGATTCGGGATAACAAGCAGCAACTGCAGCTTTTACTCTCTAATCAATATTCATAATTATTGGAGAAACTCAGAAATTCTGCTGGGAGAAACTTCACACATTACAGAAGGGAGGAATAAACATTCTCTGGGCTCAAATATAAAAGGAAGAGAAAAATATTCCCCAACTAAAAGTTCAGGCATTTTTCATCTTACTCAAAAGAGAAAAACAAAGGCAGAGCGAGAGAGCGAGAGAGCGAGCGAGCGAGCGGCGGAGAGGGGAAGAGATGAATTTGCCGATGTCTTCTTTCTCAGAGCTGAGCCGGCGTATTCTTGCCCGGGGGAAGACTTTGTTGTTATATGTGGCACACCGAAGTGGCAGCAGCATCAGCAGCGATGTCACTGCCAGTGTAAATGGCAACGCGTTCCCACACTCATTAGGTGGCTAATTAGGCTGCCAGTTTGTCAGGGCTACGCAGCACTGACGGGCTGCTGAGCGGAGGTCAGAGTTCGGGCTGCTGCAGTCACTCAGCTATTTATAGTGCTGACGTGAGCTCGGGGCTTCACCGGAGAGACCCAGGAACAACTTTAAATTCCTGATTTAGCCCTCGTTGTATCACTGCAGCAGGAGGGACCGTTACTGCTCTGTTTTCCTGCAAGAATCGCTGACTTCGAGACATGGGTGGTGTTAGTACACCGCAGTGGGATGTATGCAGGTCTCAAGGGTAGCGTAGCATTGGCTGGGTTTTTCTTATCCGGCTCAGCTAATAATTATAGTCAATTAAATTGGTGTCTGTGGCTGGTTTTATTGCGGGAAAATAGGGGAGAATAGTTTTATAATGCTCCAAGGCATCGATGCAAGGAGAACGTGTTTAACGCTGTAATTCAAATGAATATTTTCCAGGCATGTAAATTAGCTTCAATACAGTCCTAATTATAGACGCACACATAAAGAAAGCTAGAGTGGACACAAGTCCCTTTTCAGTTGCGTCTCCTCTTGGCGTCTTATGTCAGAAAAAATGTGCTCGGCTCAACACAAACAGTAACAGGAGCTGCACCTGAATCTTAAATCTGTCATTTCCTACAAAATCAATGATGTTAAAAACATAATCTCTAATATTTCTTCCTGTACTCATAAAACACACGGAGTTGTTCCTTACCACTTTTGCCATTGTGCTTGCTCAGGGGGTGGGTAAGGTTAGATCTTACCCTTGTGAAGCGCCTTGGGGCGACTATGTTGTGATTTGGCGCTATATAAATAAATTGAATTGTATAGTTGCACCTTTTGCTTTTGTGTATTACAAGTACAAATAAATCGCAGGAAGGACAACTCTGCAGATAAAATGGGACTAAAAATACTAAGTCACCAGTGAGGTTGGTTGGCTTTGTCTGTCACCAGGATTACTAAAAATAAACAATGGACCAATTTTCAAGAACCTTTTAGGTATTCCCCCCCCCAAATAAAAACAAACAAAACAAATGCAAAGCCCAGAGGCAGCTGAGTGAAGGGAGGTGTGATTGAGGCTCAGGTCTCTGAAACAAAACCTTAAATCCAACACAATAAGCAACAGTTCATGCATGTTGGTATATGTACTTGCAATGACAATGCAGATGTAGAATGTTGCCACACCATCCCTGCAGATTACAGCCACACTGGTTTAAAGCAGCCTGGCATCAGTTGCTATTTTGAGTCTGATATTAAATTGCATTTGAGACTGAGCCGCTTTCTGTTTTCCCGTTACAGGCAGCAGCAAGCGAAATGTGTAAAGCTCCTATTGCGACATTAGAGCAGTGAAGGCTGCAGAGTAAAGCGCTTTATTGTGAAAGGATGAAAGGCGGCGCTCTGCCTAAAGTTGAAAAACTGTTTATTTCAAGCAAATGCAATGTAAACACCAACCTTTACAGGGCTAAGCTAAAGGCTAAAGTCTTCCTTAAAACAGACAAATAACACATTTTACTGGGGAATCGTAATAACAGTTTGTGCCCGACACTGCTGTGGTTTGTTGGAGGAGGTCTCAGGTCATCGTTTGCTAATTCCATTTATTACTTGGAATTTAACAACAACAACAACACAGCCGCATAAATTGTGAAAGCATTGCAGTGAGCTTATATTTAGTGCTACCAACTAAGAGCATTTTAATATGATGCAGAAAAGAAGCATCCAGACTTTATTAGGTTTTGAGTTATTCTCAATAGGTAGATTGCAACCCCAAATGGG
>OMMV01063278.1:0-11456 GCA_900302635.1 Chatrabus melanurus
GCCCGGGTCTTTGTTTAATAAACAAAAGACAAAAGTTAAGTGACGTGTAACGTGTATGTCGGAATTTTTGCCGCGATTCTGTTGTTCCCGTGTATAAGGCGCATCCCCACTTTTCATATTTCCCAACGTGAAAAAAAGTGCGCCGTATACACGGAACTTTACGGTATATTAATATTTAACAATTACATTTATCATTTATATTTAATATTTACATTTTTAGTTAATTCATATTTAAATCTCAGAAAATTGTGCTAAATAATTTTTAAAAATCTAAGAAAATTGTGCTAAATAATAAAAAAAGATTTTACAAATGGCACCCCTTAAAATGCTCACAAAAACAGAAAACACAACTATAACCTGCAGCAAATGCAGCAGTTTGATTTGCTAATGTGTCTGCTGCAAATTCACACAACGCACCAAAAAAAAAGATGCAAAAGTTTCACAACACAAAGGAAGTACTAGCAACACAAAAAGAGGCTTCTGCCCGAAGGACTTTAACTTACAGGCCTATCAGTGCATCACAGTGCTCTATCTACAATATTTATTTACTTACTTTATTGATGATTTTACTTTTAAGCTAGTTATAGTTTCGCATTTTATTATTTTGTTTGCAATGCGCTGAACAGTTGTGTTGTGGAGCTTTGCAACACGTCTGCGTTTTTGAATGTGTTGTGTGAATTTGCAGCAGACATGTTAACACTGTATAAAAGCACAAAAAAACATAAATAATATAACAACTACGACTCATTCCTTCTCATGTCAGCAATCGCTCACTGCTGCGCCTGTTTTCCGGTGATCTTTTTCCAAGTTATCACGTATATGTCTACACACCAATGCAAGCAAGAGGCAATCACATCAGCCAGAGCAAGAAGCTACCATCCTCCCAGCAAAAACAACCAGCCAGAAGAGTTCATTTAAAAGCCAGCATGTCAGCAGAACCTCTCCCCACCCACACTCACATGCACAGCTCCAAGTGGCTGTTGTTTTATTCATCACTGCAGTAAGGTGGGTGGCCCTAAGGATGCAACACCAACACAGCTGCGTGCATGATGTATAGGCGGAGCGGCACGTCTTCGTGCTGATGGATTTATTTGGGTGTCTTATTCACACGTCGCTCAGCATAATTCTCAATCAATCCCCAATTGATTCCCACCGTCTCGTCATTTACCTGTCATACCTGTGGGACTGGGAGCCAAATAAAGTGGCATCTGATCTTTATTATCCCACAGAATTGTCAATGGCAGCATTCTGAGGATGGAGGTGACTGCAGTTATCATACGAACGGCGACCCGAACACAAATGATGCATCCCATTGTCTTTTAAAAAGACTTAAATATGTGGAGTGTTTGAAATGGGCTTGACAGAAGTGTCTGTTACGAGCGACTGACCTTTTGCACAAAGCACAACAATCTTGAAACTGTTTAGAAGCCTATGCAGCAGGAAGATGTAGAGAAAAGACACATTTGTTTGTTTGACATTTTAAGCCTTTGACATTTGCACAGTAACAAAACACTTGTAGCTTGTAGAGTGCACTTCACAGTAAATCTGTGGTTAATAAATTACTGAAAGAAACACAACAGGATGCTCAGCATGGCATACAAAACAGTCTTTTTCAGGAAAAGTCAAATGAGGCCAAATGCTTTGGATGAAATGGGCATCATTGAAAAGACTTAACAATTAATCATCATTATTACAGGAAATATATTTGCCTCATCTTGCTGCAGGACAAAAGGGAAAAAAAGGGGAAAAAAATCTATAGATTACAATTACAAAAATAACCGTTAGTTGCAGCCCTATTTGTCACTCTTATTGAGAAAGTGTACTCTACAGCAACTGGACTTCCAGACGTTTCGCCATGCCAAGTAGCTTCTTGAGTTTTAAAAAAGGTAAGATTGTGTGGCATGTCCAAAGTGTAGTTTTAGGTGGAAAAAGTCTCTAAAACAAACGAGGTCAATCTGTTCAATAAAAGAGATCATTAAAACAGTTTCTCTTGAGAGTCCTTAAAATCTACTTGTCTCTAGAGGATTGTTGGGTGTGCTCTTGTTGCCAAAACTGGCTAAGGACCTAAACCTATAGAAAAATGAAATCCAGGCCAGTAATTTATATGCAACCGGTAGACGCAAAAACAAACACACAGACACAATGCAGCATATATAGTAGGGCAAACACAGAGAAAAAGAAATTATAAGGGGAAAAGAGAAAGAGAGGGTAGATACAGTTTATGGAATGAAAGGCAGAAAGTAGCAATGCTACACAAGAGTAATATAGCCTAATCCTAAAATGCTCCATTTCATAATTTAGGCGATAATCATGTGACACACATTTATTGGTCTTTCTGAAACTCAGCCCATGAATAAAAATAGCTCCTTAAAGCAGTGCAGCAGAAAAAAAAGCACAAAGCCCCATTTTAGCAACAATTGACAGAATTACGTTGGAGGCCTATTCATTGGAGATTAGTGTCTTTCCAAAGAAATCTGTTTTGTACCACATACAAATTAGTCGAGGAGGTTTGCATTTAAAATTCCAATCTGCTTTACCAACCTGTTTCCAGTATTTCCAGTATAGTTCCTTTGTCACATTCAGATCCCACTTTGTTGGAGGGCTTTTGTATAATTAAGTGCAAATATTGCAAATACATATGAGCTCGGTAAACATGATGCCCAGTAGTGATCTCGTGTGGATCAGTGGAATCTTTTTACTTTGTGTGTATCACACCAATAGTGCACTGTGTGATAAAAAGACAGCATTAGTGCTGTGCTTAGATTCAAGACTTATCATTTCTTTATGATTTTATCATTATTAATTGGGCTAAGGCTTCAAATCCTTGAATCTTTCTCTCACCAGCTCTCTTCCTGTCATCTTCCTTCAACATCTAGCCATCGTACTTCAACAATAAAATATTTAGATAAAAGGAAAGGAACAAGTGACAGGGTGAGGAACAAAGGAGGAAATCGAAGGAGAGAGAGGGTAAGTAAGGTGGGTATGATGAAGCAGAAAAAATAAGAAAACAAATGAACTAAAAGTGAAGGGGTAAGAGAGAATGAAAGATGCAAGATGAAAAACAAAACAAAATTACAAACATTTCTTGTAAGGTTCTTACCGATGATGGCCAAATGAGGTCTCATGGAGCAATTGCTGTTTTTTGTCTAAGCCCACAAGATGGTGGCATCTTTTCAAAAAGGGTTCAAAGCAAACTGAAGTGCAAAGCGCTTTGAATAGTTTTTGAAAACAGACCGCCATCTAGTTGGCTCAGAAAAAACAACAAATACTTCATGAAGCCTCATGTAGCTTTCACTAGTTCCTCTTTGGTTGGCATCATATTTATTCAACCAAGCACAATGTGTCTTGTATAATACCACTACATCCAAACTTTCTGTAGTAAAAGATTTTCTGTAGTAAAATATGGAGTACCTCAGAGTTCTGTTTTTGGTCCTTTGTTATTTTCACATTATATAGCACCTCTTCGAAAGATATTACGAAGCTATGGAATTAATTTCCACTTATGCTGATGACACTCATGTTTACATGCCTATTAATGCAAATAACCTCTCATAAGAATTTTACCAAAGTGCTTTTTCACGGGATGGGTAAGGTGGTGTATTGCACTTTGGGGTAGTTAATGTTATGATTTGTTGCTACATAAATAAACTGCATTAAACTGAAAGAGATGTGAAACCAGATTTAAAAAAGGGAGAGCTCTGTGATATGAGCTTAAATGACTGGAAATGTCCTCTAAATATACACATGGATACTTGTTAGTAGGAGCCTGAGAGTGTATGGATCTATTTCCTCTATACGGTAGATTGTAGCCCCTGAATGACTGGACTCTGAAGGTAATTTCACCATGTGAACATTAGTATCCAGGCTACTGAGATGGAATCCACACCTCAATGCTAAACAGCTCTGTTAATGACATTTTGATAAGAGCAGAAAACGTACTGTGCAGGCAGTTAACCACTGATCGAGGCACACAAAGGCGCACATGCTTACACTGCAATTCTCTCCCATTTTGACTGATTCATTATTGTTGTTCATAATTTCAGTCCATTTTACCTGCTAAATGGCAGTGAAAAGGTACCTCATTTGTACTTTGAGAAACTGAATGTACAACTAAAGCCACCCTTAAACAACAAGAACACAGGCCAAAAATTCACATGTCCATTCACCCATTAATTAGTGCTGTAGAATAACTGTCAAATGGAGTCATGATGCACATCGAGCACAACAAATACTGTACATGCAGTAATCCTGAAGGTCCAATTAGGAGAGCTTAATCTCACACACACACGCACACACACACACAAACACTGAATTTACATGAAATTGAATCATGTGGGCACAGTGAAAGAAAAAAACTATTAATCTGCTGATTAGAGACAATCAAGATTGATTCCAGCAAGAAGACATTTAATGTATAAATGAACATATTTTTGGCAGATGTGTTAAAAAAATAATGCTCACTGTATTTGATAATGTTTTTTTCAATAAAATTAATTTGAATGGGATGTTTTGTGATTGTTTTCTGTAGTATAAATACGTTTTGATAATTAGGAACGTTACTGCCGCTCAGCAAACAAAAATTTGGAGGAGTATATACGAATCACTCTATCCATCCCTCTGTCCAGCCTGGAGTGTCAGCTAGACTGCTGCAAGCCGGTACCCATGAGTCATACAGGTTATGATGATATTTATTGATCTGCATGGTACTTTTATATTCATGGACAAGACAAGACCTACCATATTTTTGGGACTATAAGTCGTGTTTTTTATTATTATTTTTTAAAATTTATTTATTTTGATGTTTTTTTACTAGCTTAGGAGGTCCTGTGAATTTTATTCCAAAGCGACTTAAATATAAAAAAATACGGCATTATCATCTATGGTCACAAGATGGAACCGTCTACATGTGTGAACAGTTGCCCCTGTATACTAAATGATGTACTGTGATTCTGACACAGTAATGCACCATTAAGCCAACCTCTGTAAAACAAGAAGAAGAAGATGATGATCTGAATGAGGGAGAAGTTCTGTGTCACAGAGAACAAGTGAATTTAAGAAAGCATGCTCTCAAACTGAAAGACCACACTTGGTTGGACTGTGTTAAACAAGAACTGCAAAGGCAGGTCAGCTAGGCATAAGCTGGTAAGGTAAGGCTATTAGCTTTTACAAATGTTTTATAAAATGCAGAGTCTTCAAATGTTTAATTACATTGCATATTTCTGATCGTTTGTTCAATGTTGACAAAAAGCGGTTTACTCGGGTTCTGTGCCTTGTACAATATCATTAATTAGCTTGTTATCTTTTGCTCGCTATTGCATTGTTTGTGTTATAAATGAATAATGTGCAGTTTTCGAACATTTAATTACATTGCACGTTTACCTCACCTGTCTGTTCAGTGGTGACAAGAAGCAGTTTACTTGAGTTTTATGCCTCGTACAATAACATTAATAACATTAGCTTCTGCTAGCTAACGCAGTATTTGCATTGTAAATAAATAATGCGGCAATTAAATTCATTTTGCTTCTTGTTGCATGAAGCGGTTACACCACTTTTCAAAAATAAATGCGACTTATAGACCGGCACAACGTATACGTTTTTTTCCTCTTCATGAAGCATTTTTGGCCCGATGCGACTAATACTCCGATGTGACTTAAAGTCCAGAAAATATGGTAAGTACTACCACTTGAAGAACTCTATTCCAACAGGTCCATCTGTCCATCTCTCTGTTTGTCCATAAGACTTGTAAGCACAACTCCTCCTAAACCGTTGGATTTCAGTTAAACTTTACACAGCAGTAGCAAACCATATGAAGATGTGCGTGAAGGAAAACAATTCCTGCTCAACATCTTCAATGGGAGATAATTGGAATTCTGTGTTTAATTGATGCATGACATGATACTGACCTCGCAAGTGCAACTCCTCCAAAACAATTTGGTGGGTTACCATGAAACTTCACACAGTGGCAGAACACCACATGAAGATGTGCATGAAGGAAAGTAATTCAGGTCTTGGACTGTTTTATACATCATATTTGTCAATTACATATACAGAGATTGACCATTTTGTTAATTCAGGTGTTTCATTACAAAATATTGACTACCACTGATATATAATACATGAAAACAACTAGTATGGCAGTATGGGTGGTATTATTTTGAGAGCTTGAGTGCAGATTTCTAGTTTAATTCTACAAGGGGGATAGAGGGATAGAGTCCTATGTTTGGTAGCAATCCAGTAAGTGACAGTGGGAATGTGACGGCTATTTATGCAGTTGCATAATGATGAACAGGTGAGTACTTATTGAAAGGGGCCGGTTGCTGGGAAACATAATGAAGAGAGTGGAGTCATGAGTTCAGTCAGCATGGGAGATCAGGATACAAACAATGGACTATAACACTTAGTTGTGGTTATATTGTGCAGGGCTTCTATGAAACTCTTTAGTTGACTCTTTACTTTTTTTCTACTGTCCACAGTAGACAAGTGCACAATAGCACAACATTTTCACTGTTTTATTAACACAGTGAAACACGGGTTGTTACACATCTTAGTGATATATTGCAGTTTACATTAGTTTCAAACCATGTGTAAAATCCAGAGCCCCTGTGAAAGCTGAATCCCCCTAATTCATCCACCAGTCCCAGCCAACGGGATAAAGGAAACCAGTGCAGAATTATAGTACAAACCAGAGTTATTTATGGAGTCATTTTTGTTTTTTCCATGAATGATTACTTTTATTTCATTGTTAATTTTTTTCTGTTCAATTCAGTTTCATGATCCTATGATGTGCTATTGGATGTCCACGCCGTGGTGCCATAATGTGAAGTTGTCTGATTATTGTACCCTCTCAATACAAGAAACCAACTGCGCTGCAATTTAGACCACATCGATGGCTGAAATGCTTTCTGCATCCTCACGACTGTAATCCACCTGCAGTGCATCTGGCCACACGTCATACTCAGATAAACACATCCGTGGCTGTGCAGAGTAGTGCAAGTAATGTTTGGTGTTTAAAGAACATGGGCACAAGACATGAAAATAATAATTGTGTTGGGTTGAAACTAGGAATGATGCTTGAGTTACGCTATGTGCTTTTTTGCGCCCGGTGAAAAATAGGGCACTTAATATTTGGTTGAATCCCTTAGCCCCCTTTGTCCCTTAGCACAACAAGCTTCTGGCAATATTTTGGTTAGATATTTAACAACTCTTCTGGGCAGAATTGAAGAGTTCAATTAAATTTGCTGGTTTCCTGGCAAGGACCCAACTCAGAAGCACAGTTCAGATAGTTTCAACATAGTTGAGGTCAGGATTTTGGGAAGGCCATTCCAAAAGCTTAATGTTGGCCTGCTCTATCCATTCTACAACCAGTTTTAATGTATGTTTGAGGTCTTTGTCTACAGTGGCAGAGTAGATAGCTCAGTGGGATAGAACGCAAACTACCAACATGTAGACATGGCTTCGAGCCCTGGTCATGCCAGCTGTCTGTCTCCTTGGACAAGACATTTCATCTGCATTGTCCCACTCCTCCCAACTGTAAATGGGTTCCAATGTTGGCTGCTGAAGTCGCCTGCAATGGACTGGCATCCCATCCAGGAAGAATCATTGACTCTCATGCGCTTCATGCTACGGGATCAGGGAATAAACACTGGTATCAATGAGCCTCTTGTCCTGTATCAGACTTTCTACTTCTTCTTCTTCATTGTACAATGCACCAGTTCTACTGTGAGGAAAACAGCCCTGCAGCACAATGCTACCCTCACCATGCTTAACAGTTGGCACAGTGTTCTTGGGATTGAATGCCTGCTCCTCCGAACACACCTCTGTTCATTGTGGCCAAACATTCATTCATTCATTTTCTATACCCGCTTACTCCAATTAAGGGTCACGGGAGGTGCTGGAGCCTACCCCAGCGGTCATTGAGCGAGAGGCGGGGTACACCCTGGACAGGTCGCCAGTCCATCGCAGGGCCACACAGACAGAAAAACACAGCCACACTCTCACTCACACCTACGGTCAATTTAGAGTACCAATACACCTAACATGCATGTCTTTGGAAGTGGGAAGAAACCAGACACGGGGAGAACATGCAAACGCCACACAGAAAGGAATTGGGCACGGTGGGAATCGAACCCCAGACCTGTGAGGCAAGAGTGCTAACCACTGAGCCACCGTGCCGCCTTGTGGCAAAACACTCAATCTCAAAAACCTTTGCCCATGAGGTCACCTGCAAACTTTAGTCGAGTTTGAAGGTGATTTTGGAGCAGGGGCTTCTTCCTTGGATGCCAAAATCTCAGTCCATGGTGATGTACGACTTGTTAGACTGTAGATAGTGACACTGGTGCTCCAGCAACTTCCAATTCATGGCAGACCTTTGCCTTTGTGCTTCCTAGGTTGTTCCTGACCAGCCAAACCAATTTCCTCAACAGCTGTGGGTGACAGCTTGAGTTTTCTTCCAGAACATGGCAAAGTGGCTGCACCTCCCAATGTTTGAACTGACAATCTTGCAATCTGCATTTGTTTAGAAATTACTCCAAGAGACATGCCCAACTTGTGTAAGTGTACAATGCTCTTACTCTGCACTGAGGTTCTTGGACTCTCCCATTGTATTGTGTATTGGTCGGGCCAATGAGTGTTATCAAGCAATCCCTTTTTATGTTGGCACAGAAAAGCTACCAGCTGTAGTCAATATTACTAATAGGAAGTTACAAAGCCTTAGCATGGTATGTTAAAAGGTATTGTGGGACTTTCAGCACCACTGAATTAATAATGTTAGTGGGTGATGTCCATTTTAATACATTGTATATATAATTTTGTATAATTAAAACGTGAACAAAATTATTTTTGTAGTAAAGATGCATATTGTACAATCTTTCTATCCCAGAAAATGAACAGTTCAAACAAATCACTGAAAAGCCAGTGTTGATGTGGCATTCATGAACATGGATGAACATGTAAACTTTAAAATGAACATGTAAACTGTAAAAATTCATGAACATGTAAACTTTAGACCAAAACTGTGTGTATTTCTCCACAACAATGGGATTCCTTCATTACCTCTTGCTCTCTCTTTCTTTCATTTCCATCATCTTTCTCATCTTTTTCTACCCCCTACTCAGTGAACCCAGTGCTTTATTTGAGTATTTACTTAGTTCTTCTTGCAGTTTTTTGTTTTTTTTTGAAACTTTCACTCTGTGTCTGGTTTTCTGTCTTCACTCAGAATGGTGCAGAGGTGCAGATCAGAGTTGGTGTTACATTCAGATTGGGAATTCTTTTTTAATCTGCATCACCAAGACAGACGAGGTGAAACAATGCCAGACTCGGTGTGACACATGCAGATAGATTCATGTCAGACAAATATTCTGCTCTCCTGTCATTCTTTTTTTAACCTCAATCATTCTTTCACTCACATTCTCACTTTTTAACTATCCCTGCAGGTCTATGGACCTACTGTTTCTTTTATCTGCTCGGAAACAAAAATCAGCATTTGAAAAACAAGGACCGTTCTATTGTATTTTTGCCCAAAAAAAGTTAAAATACTACTAAAACAATACAAGCCGGGGCATTTTTCTCCAATCAAGTTATTACACATTAACAAACGAAATACAGTAAGTCTCAAAGCAAAATACAGTTCCATAAATGCATAAATTGATGATGCCAGTTCCCATGTAAACTGACCATAACTGAGTGTTAAAAAATAATAATAATAATTTTGTTAAATGAAACTGACCCAGGCACAGTGGCGATCTCTTTCTTGTTAGCTGCATTAAAGTGAAAATGTTACACTTTTCTTAATGTATAAAAGTGTGTCACTACACAGGTTTGTTTTTGTAGTTTTGCAGAACACAATTTTCTGAAGCAATTCTGTAATTACTGGAACAAAATTAGAAAAATGGTGATTAGTTATTTTATATGTCAAAACTAATATTTAATCATATCATATATAATTGTAATGTATAAAACTAAATCAAATCTGCACAAAGATAACACTGTATTGAATCAGAAATGAATAACAGTATGTTGTATACAGTATTATGCATGCAGCCATCCTGCTCTGTGCACAGTTGATCCTGTTAGATCTCAGAAGTGAAACAGAGTAGGTCCTGATTAGTACTTGGCTGGGAGACCGCTTGGGAAGACCAGGACCTGTGAGTATGTTTGTCTTAGTACACTGTAGAAGTGGCGTTGCATCAGGAATGGCATCTGGCAAAAAACTTGTACCAAATTCCAGTTTCCAGCACATATCTTTATCGGATCTGTTGTGGTTACCCTGAACAATTCATATATATATTTACTGTACATCATTGTATTATAAATTGAGTACAAATCTAAATCTACTGGAACTCATTTGGGTACTGAACAGAAAAAAAATATTGACCCCTGCCTGTAATAGTCAAAGGCCCGAGTTATGAGGAAAGATGGGTCTTCTGACTCATGCTTCTTTTGTCTATATTGTCTGTATATGTGAAGTATATGTAGAAATAAATTGAATGCACATGGGGGGCAACTGAGGGTGGGTAAAGCTGCAGGGATCTGTGGTATCCAGACTAAATTCCACCAGGCAGGTGGAGATGCTGTTCTCCTGGTGTTGCAAGCGATCTTTTCTTCCATTTGGGAGACAGGCATCAGACTCGAAGAAAGGACTTGCTGTCACTCTCTCAAACAGAAAAGGTGATTGCCTGGATTGCAACAATTATGTGACTATTACACTGCTCTCTGTGTCAGGTAAGGTACATGCAAAGGCGCAGCATCAAGTCCTTGCGACCTGCTGTTCAATGACTGGAACAGTTTGAGTTCATACATAAGAAGTCAACCAGTGACCGCAGCCTAGCTATGCAAGTACTGATTGACTACAAGCATTAATATCTGCAGTAGTTCTTTGCAGGGTATTTTGATTTTCGCAAAGCATTTTATTCGTTTGGTCAGGCTCCTCTGTGGGATATCCTGAGAATTTGCAAGATCCCCAATAAGTTGATGGGCATCATCGTCATCAGCTACGACACGCCAGCTCGTTGAGCATGATCCAGCATGCATATGCCTCAGTGACCCCAGCAACTGTACACTGTAAAAAAAAAATTGTAATATAACAGAATTTTACTGTTTATTTTACAGATTTTGTCTGTATTTTTAAAATACCATTTAATTTACAAAAAGAGACTGTGATTTTACATGTCAAATGTAAAATAACATGAAATCACTGTAACTGTGAAAACACACAATATTCCTGTTCTTTTACAAAAAACCTATTAGAAATACATATATTTATTGTTAAAATACGTTCACAAATATATCGTAATTTCACAAATATTTGTCTGTTATTTAAGGGAATAAACTGTAAAATTCAACTTTAAAACTCTAAAAAAAGTAAAAAATAATTTAAAGTTACTGAGAAATTAAAAGTAAAATAACTATTTAATTTGTAATTTTACTATAATTTATTTGTTAATTGACTAATGTTGTCA
>OMMV01063320.1:2686-20223 GCA_900302635.1 Chatrabus melanurus
CTTGTAGAATCTCTGCACTTTCACTCAGTTTCTGAGAAGTGCCTACTTCAGTCAGATTTCCCACACAGTACCATACTGTCTGCATTTATTAATGCTTGATGTAAATGAAGTCCAAGATATAGCCAGTGACTTGAAAATGTTCATATATCCAACCCTGACATGTCTTAAGAAAAGTCACTGTAAAGGTAACAATTTGTATTAACAGTCATCCTTATATTAAGTTTGGCCAATTAATTATGACCCCTGAAGGAGGGACTGTATGCATATGGCTGTACTTCCTAAATGGTTATTGCAATATTTTTGTTAAACCGCTTGAATTAAAGCTAAAAGTCTACACTACAAGCACATCGCGATGGTTTCTTTTCAGCTCCATTGAGCTGGTGTACAGAGGCAAGAGTACTAAAATTGTCACTGTCCAACTGCTTATGGGCCTGAATGTATAATATGTACGCCGTTGACTTGAAAGCCAATGTTATCTGTAAAATGCATTTCAATTTGTTGTCTGTTGCTCACAGGTGGCGTTGCGTGACCTCCAGATGCGAGGCATGCCCAGTCACCTACTTCCCGGGGATCCTCTCTGCAGCCCACGAACCACCGTGTTGTTGGAGTCTACAGTACTGCTCCTCCGTAGACTCCATCAGTGTGAACAGTGGACCTCTCAAATCAACCAGCACATTCATACTCAGCTGGAGCTTATTGGTCCCCTGTTGAAAGATGGCGTCTTCAATCCAGGTCAGACACATGGTTGTACACTGGTCACTTATGAGCAAGTTTAGCTTCTTTTGCAGCTGCAGTACGGTCAACCTCACCTCAGTTTCACTTTATAACACTGTGCCAAAGTCTTCACCTGTTTTTAAAGTGAGATTTAAAAAAAATAAAACATGAACAAAAGGATCAAGATGCTGACTACTAGTTTCTGAGTTAAGTCAAAAGATTGCACTTGATGTTGCAGTTATTTTGCCCAAACTGAGCTGCTGTGACTTAAACCGTCACTGTTATTTCAGTGATGTAAAATGATGATTAAAGTTGTTCCTGTACTTGTGTCAATGTGCAACTCTCTATGCGGATTATTATAATAATTGCTTGAATACATGTTGCGTTCATCTGCACCCTCTTTATGCAGATGCTGTATACTGTGTTTTACCTGGTCAGTCATACAGTCGTCTTAGGCTAAGTCAAGTCTGAACATGCATTTATACCTTGTTGCTATGGCTGAGTCTCCTGCGCAGCCTCCTCGCTTTGGTTACCTAATCTGCTGATGCCATGTTTATAGTATGCACAGACTTACTATAAAGCTACTACCCAGCCAATATGCTGATTTACAGTAGTGCTAAAAATGTGATGCTGTTGAACAGATACACATAGGGGTGGGCGATACGACCTAAAATTAATATCCTAGTGTTTTTCACTTTTTGGATGGTGACAATACATATGACCCCTTTAATGAATATTTTATTGAAGTAAGATTTTTCCTGGTCAATTTTCATTTTCAAATCGGCTCTTTCATAGTTCAAATCTGCTTGAAAAACTTTATGAATCAAAGATTTTTACAGTTCTACTTTTAAGAAATCCGTGGCTGTCTTTAATTAACCATCGTTAATTAAAGTGCGTGAAGGAAAGATATCAGATACCGCAGTAAAATTGGCAGCAATGGCGTTGTTCGTTTTGGGTGAACTCATTCTGCAATGCAGTCTGGACCACGCCTGAGTGCGTTACACTCTCAAAGTCCAGTTTGTTTGACTAGTGTGAGCGGTCTGGGCCATGGCCGGGGCCGGCCTGCACAGGTCTGGCCCGACTTGCAGAGGACCACACCCCAGACCAAGCGGGGAAAAGATAAAATACTGAGTCCAGTCTTCTGTGGAGTGAGTGCTCACTTGCTGCCGATTAAAAGAATGTTTTAGATTTTGCTCTTAAGTTTCCGAATTGACAGATTTCCAAAAGGAGTTTTTCTGCAGCCCGTTCCAGCTGACTCTGCCACGGCCGCATGTAGCGTGAGCTCAAACAATGCAGCAGCACCGACCAAGCATCACTGACACAAATGTTCAATTTAACTATTACTACTAATATTATTATTACTATTTGGATAATACAGTCCTCAATTCACTCTGGAACATTTGGGTTAAAAACAGGTCTGGTTTCTCACCTTATTAATGAACGTGAATCGTAGTCAGCGCGCAAAGCCTCCATCTTCTGCCTCCATGAAAATCTTATCATGCATGCAATATGATTGATAAATCCGTTATTGCATAATTTATTCGGACGGGACAGGCTTTATATGGGGAGGTGGGTGAAATCAGTATTTTGCCGCATCGGAATGCGCCATACGGACTGCACGCATCCATGCAGTTACACCTTTTACCTTCTGTAAAACGATCCAATTACCTCAGGTTATATTAAAATTACCTCAGGTTATGTTAATCTGGTGTGAATACAAGTGTCTGTGTAAAAGGAGTTTTTCGCCGTTTATGTCAAGCATGGAGGCATGTAAAGACGCATTTGAAAAACGCACTGTGCGTCTTTGGCTCATCTACTTTGCCCTGCGCAAAATAGAAACAAAACAATCCAAACGCATCTGTTTTTGTATGTATGACAGGTGGACGGATCACCTGCTTTTCACAAAGAGTGCATACAGCCAAATTTGAGCACCACGGAGCTGTCTGTCTTTTTTTCCTGTCGCCAGGAGGAGGCCAAAGGAAAAAGAGATGGACAGCCAGCTGAAATGGGTCCGTGCGTGTGTGACTGTGTCCGTGACTGTGTCAAAACTGCGCGTCCACCACATGATCTGTGTCCAAATCCAACCGACACAAACAGACATGCGCATGTGTCATGCATTTTTTTAAAAATAGTTTTTATATTTTCAGTGTGTGTGACTTCTTTCCCAGTCACAGAAAGTCCAGTAAAAGGTGTTAATTATTTAATGTTGCCGGTATGATGTCAAATGTCTACAGATCATTTCTGTGAATGACCCCACCGCCGCACATATGTTCAATATGTGTGCGAGCCGAGAGCCGGTGCGACGTCATACTTCGAGAAATCTCGTTTAGGAGAAGAGTAAGAATTCGGCGACAATGGCAGCCTCCAGTGTGTTGTTTAAGGTGCAATCTCACCTAGATGTTTGGGCCAAGGTAGACGAACGTATTTGCAAACGTTGATGCCCGCTGGCCTCCGCTAGCCTCCGTTGCCCTCCGCTGGTCTACACCGTTGACCGCGTCCAAAAATTTTCAACATGTTTAAATTTGCCGACGTACCTCTGGCTACATTGGAGACCGTTAGAGAAAGTTAATCTCCGCTATGACCAAGTTCCCTACGCTAGCCTCCGCTAGCCTAAGTTACTGGTGCTATCGTCTACGCTGGCCAATGTTTGGGTGCTGCTTCACCCTGCCTGCTCAGAATCACTGGACAGTGGTGTGTCGTACCCCTCTCCCGCACGTTGCCACGTTGGCAAAGGTCCCGCTTGTTCTAATGGTGCGCTGGCTAATGCCCACCTCCGCTGGCCTCCACGAGCACCACATTATGGAATGTTGAGCTACGTTAGAGGTTCAGTACCTAACTCCAGTAATGTGATTTTTGCTGACGTTTGGCCAATTTTGTCAACTTTGCCCTGTGTTCACCAAACGCTGGGCTAAACGTTATAGTGAGATTGCGCCTTTAGGGAGTGACAAAAACCTCCTCTATACTGAAATGGAGATCATTTCAAAAATATCATTAGGTGTATGTGCTGTGGGGGATTATCAACTTACTGTTCAGAGGAAAATGCATCGCCATGATAATGTCCCTTTAACAATATTTCCATGACTGTTAAATTATGTTTTCATAAGAAAAGTTTTTAACAGATATTTTGACTCATGTGCAGAGCTCAGCAGAACAGGGAAATTCAGACATCACAACCTCAGCGCTGCAGTGCTGATCTGACCTGCAGATGCGTCAAAATGATTATTGATTTCCAAATTAATCGGTATTTGGTGTATTTTTCGTCAGCTTTATTTTTGTTGGCGTCATTAAAAAAAAATAAAAAATCTGGCCTGGAGGGGGTTTTCGTTGGCCTGATTTATCACGGTGTTAACTGTATTGCGTAATCACACATTGTGATGCACTATCACACCAGTGATAACTGTGACACCGTGTACCGCCCACTACAGTGTACCCACCCTTAGATACATATGAATGCTAATGAAGGCTTTAATAAACTTCTCTGGAATTGTTGATAGATATTTCTCATTTGTTGTATGTAAAACCTTTTCTCTGTCAGGGTCTCTATCGCAGTATAGCAGCAATGAGACCTGACTTTTGTAATCCAATACCAATACCAATCACAATCAAAATCAGCTAGTGTAAAGAACAGATGAAACCAAGTGGAACTTGTATTTAATCTCCTAACCTTCTGTTGCCGACTATTACGTTCAGTAAGCGGGTTAAGTGTTTTATTATTGACTTTTACGTACTGATGTTTGTGTCATATCCTTCAACAGGCCTCAGTTCCACATGTGTTGACACAGAAGCAAATGAAAGAGACAAAGACACAGGCGAATTAACTGGACATTGTCAGGGCCTGTCAGAGGCCAAGCTGGCTGTTCTTTGCACTGAAGTGTGGCCGGTGCTGGCCCTGATTGGAGGAGTGGACAGTGGTCTCCGGGCTGGAGGACTATGCCTGCACAAACCCAGTGGGCGTAAGGCCATTCTGCTGGGGGTTCTGAAGGAGGGAGGCTCCCAGGCTAAGCTTCAGTGGGAGGAGACTGAACTCTCTGTCAGGTATCACAAATATATATTGATATGCTCACCTATTTACAATTAAATATCTCTGCAAAAGTTGCTTTCAATTATTTCAACTATTTTCTTCCATTACATAATTCTTATGTCTCTTGTTTCAGCCCTTTCTGTATGTTAATAACACTTTATAATTATATTCTGGTATTTATCCTATTCTGTAATTTGTCATTAATATTTTGCTTTCTTTTTGGCATTTACTGTCCTGAATTGACTTTTTCTTGCCTCTTTTTCATTCTTAACTCCATTAACCCTTCTTGAATCCATCCTGGTTTTGCTTCATGCTGTTTATGTGGGCTCTCGCCATACGTCTCAATAACTAAGCCCAATGAATTCTTGGTCACCTAGTGATGCACCAATCATCACCTTGGAGCCCTGTGACATGCACGGCTGTGACGTCACCCGACTTGGAGGACTCAAACCATCTGTACTGTTAGATCTAATTTATTTGATGGGCCTACTGGAGGAGCATGAGTGGAATGGGCCACATCCAGCTCCTAAAAGTAAATGCTCAGAGGCAAATGTGACAGAATGTGAGTTACAGTGCTATGTGGAAGAAAATACACCAGAAGACGTATGGCTAACAGAGGATGAGAGAAAAATGTTTGAGGAGGAGAAGGTTGAGATCGACCCATTATCTCCACCATCTTCATTCAAAGACACCATCAAGATTGTGGAGCATCAGGAGTTGACCTCCAGTCCCTGTCTACCGCACACCACACAAACCACCCAAATCTCTCTGGTGGATGTCTTAGCGCTTGAACTGAGAGCAGTTAGAGTTTCATACCTTCTCACTGGAGCGTTGAAATCATTAACTGTTATTTTTAGTTGTGACAAGTTATCAGATTTGTTCCTAGTGCCCAAATGTGACCCTGCCGACTGCCTCACAAGTCCCAATTCCAGCCCAAGCTCCGACCAGGCCAAAGCCAGCGGTACTACACAGTGCGATCAGAGTGCTGAACTGAAGTCATTGTTGCAGTATGTGGTGCAGAGCATGGTGAAGTGGGCAGTCAGGCCCTGTCCCATCAAACAGAGTGTGTCGCTCGCTGATCTAGAAAGAGCTCAGGTCATGATCTACAAAGGAGCAATTAGGAGACTTCTGGAAGATGTCGGAGACAAACAACGTAAAGGTTTGTAACTTTATGACTTGTGTTGAACATACATTTTTGACTTATTTAGGTTGAATTCTGTATGGTATTTAGATCACAAATTTAAAAATCATACATGTCCTGTTTTACTTGGAAACATTATAGTTTGTGCTCTCTATTAAAGTTTGGGTATGATCTGAAGTAATGCATGATCTTAATATTTTATCCTCACAGAATCTGCCCACCACTTGTCCTCTCGGCCAATTTCCCAGTCTTCCAGTTCTACCTCCCTCTACAGTGCATGCTCAGAGGGCGCTGCCATCTTTGGGCAATCAAACAGAGCCTCTGTTTCATCCTCTAATACTGACTTGGCCTCTTCCCTGCCAACAAACCTTCAGATGGATGGCCTTGATAATTTCAACCCTTTCCTTCCCATCAGCCTCCTCCAGTGAGTGCAGAAAAGAGTTGTTGGGATCAGTAGTTTTTGATTGTAGTGTGCTGAAGCCACATGGTCTTTATTTCCTCTAGGCACATGGTGCTAACACGGTTACCTTCAGTTACCGGCCTGGTTAGCACGACCCCTGTGCTACACCCTTGCTTTGGCCTGGCCAGCTCTGCTTCTTGTGATGCCTTCACAGAGCAGCAGACTAGCTTCATGGAACCTGGTCCCTGCAGCACACAGGCTAGAAGCAGCTTGGGTAAGAACAACTGCTGAGACTTCAGTCGGTTAAAAGTTATTGTCAGCATAGATTAATCATCCAGGATGTATGCATTTTTTAATGTATTGTCGCTATGTACATAGTATGATGCCAGACATAATGGCATTGTTTGCAGTCATGCTTGTGTGTGTGGACACTTTCGTGTGAACACGATAAGTAATACACAGCAAAAACTTCATATTTCAGAGCTGATCAGATTTTGAGGAGTTCTGCCTCACAGACTTGCATAATAATGACGATGAAGTAATTTCTATTGTGAACACAGTAACTCTAACTCAGAGAGCACATACCTCCACCAAGGCCACATATTGCTTAAAAATTCTTCTGGATCCTGGATCCAAAATATGTTCCAGATCAAATTCAAAATAAAATCCCTCATTTTCAAGAACATTATCCATCTGCTCACCAAATATCATCAACATCCCCTCACAACTTTTTGAGTTAAATGTTGCTATGTGCCAAACATTCTTCTGGATCTCAGTTTCAGAATATATTCCAGATCACCTCCAAAATTGAATCGTGTATTTCCCGGAACATAATCTGTCTGCTCACCAAGTTTCATTGACATCTGTTTATTCCTTTTTGAGTTATCTTGCTAACAGACAAACAAACACCTGAGAAAGCATTACCTCCTTGGCGGAGGTAACAAGGTAGTTGCTCAATATTTTTAATGGTTGGAGTCATGTTAATGTACCTAAATATTTTGCGCTGTACGGTATACAGTATGTTTCAGATGTTATAGTATGCATGTATACACTAATTTCAACCTGTAAGGTGTTGACTGGACATTAGACAATTCAACAGCCTTTTGTGTTGACCATAGAGTGGAGAAAATTAGAAACGATATATTTTTTATTTACAGACATGTTGTAAAATAGAGCAGCTAGTAGTTGTTACAGTATGCAAGTCCGCTAAATTATAAGGAAAGTTTTCCTTACGTTCTAGCTTGATATTTACACATTTTGTTGGATTAAAACACTACTGCATTATCGTGAAGGGCTGCGTGGTGGCCAAGTGGTCAGTGCACTTGCTTCCAAATTAGAAGGTTCCTGGTTCAAGATCACCTGTGCCCATTCTCCATGTAATATGGAGTTACTGCATTATAGTTAAGGGAGAGTAGATCAATATTTACTTAATGAGAGGTGTCTGTGTTGCATATACTTACAGTAAATATTCAGCTTTTCACAACTGATCTGTTGCTCTGCTGCTCGAAAACAGCACAGATTCTGCTCTACATCTGAATAAATGTTATGTTCAAACTACCACATGCATGCATGACACGCTTGTCATTCGGCAGCCCCCGATTGTTCAGGGTCGCCACAGATCCGCATTGGGACAAGTTTTATGCCGGATGCCCTTCCTGACGCATGTTTCTACATGGAGAAACATGCTCACAGCCCCTGGTGTACCCAAGCGGTCTCCCAGCCAAATACTGATCAGGACCTGCTCTACTTCACTTCTGACATCTGACGGGATCAGGTGCACACAAAGCAGGATGGCTGCATATGCATGCCTGCATGGCACATATTGTACACAAATGGGCAATTCTCCGGTGGAATGTAATTCAGTTATTGACAAAATCCTGTTCAGCGTAAATAAATGGCCATACTGGATTGTCATACATGGCTACTTAGCTGTTTTAGGTGGGGTCGTACTGGATAGCCATGTATGACAATCCAGTATGGCCATTTATTTACGCTGAACGGGATTTTGTCGAAAACGGAATTACATTCCACTGAAGAATCGCCCAAATACATGGCCACTACTTTGAATCATCAGATTTGATAGTTATTTTCAACACTTCCAGGAAGTGTATTTGAAGAAATTATTTATTTACTGACTTTCATATATTATATTGCATTAACAGGTTAGTTGATGGATTTTGTACACAGCTTAACTGATCTGATTAAAAGTTGTAAAACAATGTGAAGCTACATTCTTCAAGTTAGAATATTATATTTATAATGTTGATGTGGGCATGTTTTTTGCTTTCTTTTTTGTTGTTGTACTTTTCCTTTTTTTTTTCTCAACCACCAGAACGGACACAAATGTTTGTCACCAGTCGGTTGCTAGAAATGGGATTTTCTATGAGACATATCTACTGGGCCATGGAGGCAGCAGGTATTATTGCTCTGTGGAGTGTGTCAGAGTTACATTTTACTTTTACAGCCATTCTTCACTGTCCCAGCCTGCTGTATTGTGAATGTAGAAAACTGTAGTCTTTGAATAAAAATGTGCTGCATTTTTAATAGAAGTCATTGATATTTTACATTTTATCATGGTAATGTTACCCCAGGTGAATTAAGGCATTTCAAATGTTACCATGTCATTTGCTTCAATTTCATGCAAATTACCACTTTGTTCTGAATATAAGATGTCCCTGATTATAAGATGACCCTCTTTTTCAAGACATATTTTTGGAAAAAGGCTTTTTGAAGATCAACTTGTCTTTTTTTAATAAAGAAAATGTTTATAATTTAAAATAATGCTTGTAAAAGCACATTTTATGCACAGCCCCTCATTTCTTTTTTCAAACGTGCTGACACACTGCCGAAGATTTTATGATTTGTAAGGGGTTCAAGAACAAACTGCATACAGTTTGTTTTTGTGCCTTAAAACAACCTGCTGCTTGGAGACCACCTCCTGGAGAAATTGCTAGATGATATAGTTGCCGTCTTTAAAAAATTTTTTACTTAAGCTTCTAAAAATTTTTACCAACTTTACTGGATTTCTTTTCTTAAGATAAAATTCTATAGCACATCATATCGATACTAGTATTGACACCAGGATTTAAATTTTTTTTTAAAAATCCTATTTTTCAGTTAAAGTTTACAGACAGAATATGCCGTAGGGTTCTTCCACATGATAAGTGATCCCATTCTAGTGTTTCATCATAGTCCTATTTGTAAGAAGCTCTCATACCAGTTAGAAAACTGACAGAGCAACTTTCAGTTTGCTCAGACACCTGTTCCATCTTCAAGTTATACTGCTTTCTAAAATAATCAATTATGTTTATATTGTTACTCTTGAATTAGTTGCTTTATAGACCTTGTATTTCCAATAAAATAGGTGCATGTTTAAAATGTAGGATTCAGTGAATACAGTACATAGGATAATAAGTTATTACTTGAAAAAAATATTAATATAAAACAATTTCAGCTTCATGTGTTTAATCATAAAAATAACTGTATTTTAGGCTTTGTAGTATCGCAAATTTCATATACTAACCATTTTGACATTCTTTCAATTGTCATAACAGATTCTTCAGTTTGACTGTAGACAGCATAATAATAAGACATGAATTAGCAATGCAGCACCCTATGATCCGTCTTTTCTTTTTGAACTCTGACAGTTCACCTTCCCTGTGGTCCCTCCCAGATGTAGCAGGTGACTTGGACTCTCAAACCATTGAGGTGTTGGCCAGCTGGATGCTAGAGCACCCTCTGCACGATGGCCAGCAGCTGGGTGAATCACAAAGACCAGAGGGAGGTCCTGACATGCCATCACCAGATGGACCAGAGACAGTACAATGTCCTGAGCGCCTGACTGCTCAGCCCAATGAAAGGTCGGGGTTTGAAGGACATTTTGCAATTACTTTTGATGATATGCTTTTAAAATACAAGCAGTGCACTGATGAATAGCATGTTACTGTATTTATAGCCTGTTGCCAGGCCTTGACTGGATTGAGCGGGAGAACTTCTTGGATGTCCACCTGACTAGGAACAGACCTCCTCCAGCTCGGCGGCGGCGTTCAGGCCCCACGCAGAGGACATCTTTCCGAAGGGCAGGTCAGAATCAAAGCATTAAATGAGAAACCAGAGGGCACTCGGAGAACATACCCGCTCCAATGTCCAACAGGTTTCTGTTTTTCTGTCCTTAACCAAATTGAAGTGCAGGTGTGGGTGCTGTCATGCCAGGGTACAAATAACATGACTAATCAACTGTTCGCTTGCTCAAACTGTAATTCTTCACCAACTTTCTTTGAAATTAGTTAATGACCTTTTGAGATATTCTGGTAAAAAAAAAAAAAAGGCCAGAAAATATTACCTCCTTGGTGGAAGTAAGAAAATGTATTCACCCAAAATGTTTTAGATCATGTGTTAAAAGCACCATTGTAAAACATTCACTTTATCTTTATTTATTTTTTTTAGAGCTGCCATCACCCAACCCCCTCCCACAGCTGTACCAGCAGCATGCCGCAGTTGGTGATTGGCCAGAGCAAGTGGAGTTTCAGCCCTACTCTGCTGAAGCAGAATCAGAAGTGGGCTACATGGATGACCCATACCATGAAGAAACATTTGAGGACCTGCTCACGCCTGCATTTTTCACCTTGGATAGTGACACACTTCAGATAGTAGAGGTGACACGTCATCATATAAATATGTTTTTACTTTATTAAATATGCTGTATGACTCGTACACTGCTCAATGCTTGCATGGACTGGGTATCGGGTAGGGTTGTGGAAACCAGCCGCTTCGGTGCCTTTGTTGACGAGGAAAGGTTTACTGACCCTGACTTCACGGACGATACTGTGATCTTAGCGGAATCAATGGATGCCCTGATTGCAGCACTTGAGAAGCTGAGTGAGGAATCGGAGTGTCTGGGTTTGCGACTGTCCTGGATCAAGATTAAGATCCAGGCTTTCAATGACTTCCTGGACTCGGCCATCAGATGTGTATCTCCATGTGGTGAAAGTGTTGAACTTGTAGAGACACTGGACTTACCTCAGCAGTGACATTCATGTCTCTGCGTCATCAGCCTTTGAGATTGGGAGATGCCTGGGAAGAGCTTATAGAGTCATGAGGTCACTGAACAGAGGTGTTTGGTGATGCTGATATCTTTGCAGGAAAATGAAGGTCTAAATCTTTAGAGTGCTGCTGCTTTTTGTTTGGATTTGGATGCTAGCCCGTGACCTAAGCCAAAGACTAGATGTCTTTGGTACTAGGTTTCTTTGGAGGATCCTTGGGTAGCGCTGGAATGACTTTGTGTCAAACAAGCGGTTGCTTAGGGAGACTCAGATCAGGAATATCACTTGCACGGTGAGGGAATGTTAGCTGTGACATTTTGGCCATGCGGTGCGTTTCTCTGGTCATGATCCAGCATGCAGGTTCCTCTGTGGTAAAATATCAAGGGGATGCCCTCCCAAACAAGTAAAAAAAAAAAGCCTTTTACTGCGGAAGTATGTCACTTTTTTTTTTTTTTTTTTACTAGTTTGGGAGGTCCTGCAACTTATGCTCTGGTGTGACTTATATACCGAACAATCGCGTTTTTTTATAGTGCCAATAATAAAAGTACGCTACAACAATGCACAAAAATCCCAAATTAATGAGCTGATAAAAAAATCTAATGGATTCATATTTTTATTGTAGTGTTTCCAATGCTGTGGGCCAGCAATCCATGTTCATCTGATATTTCTTTTGTCCAAACTGCATCAAATAACATCCAAATATGTTGTCCATTGCAAGTTTATTTGTCCATCTTGCTCATTTTTGGAATTTAACAGTCCTTATGTTAAGTAACAGCACAGGCTGTGGTGTGCACATGTGCTGCACTGAGTTCCTGTCCATTGTTAAACGTTGTGTTAAAAATTGAGTTCCACATACAGAAAAAAGGTGCGACTTATACTCCGGTGCGACATATGGATTGGTTGTCTGCCTGGTTGGCATCCAGGATCTGGGGTGGTTCTGTGGTGTGGATGTGGCGACACACAGCATCAGCGCATGCTCCCAGGCTGCATGACAAACATTGCAATAAAAAAAAAACACATTCACAAAATGCATTAAGACAAAAAATATTGTTATCCCTCTCATTACTTTCCCCTTTAGGCGAGAGAAGAACGCAGGCAAATGGTGAAGTGCGAGCTGTGCAACACCCTCACTCTGCAATTCAACAATCACATAAAGCGGCGACACCCAGGTTGTGGGCAGAGCGCTGCACGTAAGGGTTACGACAGCACTGGGTCCTACGTGGACGTGTGGTTCAAAGGGGAGTGTGGCTCCAACTTCCCATTCTACCTCCTTTGTGGCTCCTGCAGGGATAAATATCTGGCGGCAAACCTGTGTGACCCGAGTTCCAAACATGAAAGGTACAACAGATATAAATATGTGTCTGTGTGTGCAGCAAATATGGAATGTGTAAATTACAATCTGTTGGAGAAACAGTAATGGTGTATAGACTGCATCATGCTGTTATGAATAATGATACAGTGTGCAACATTTTTTTCCTATTTTGGATGAAACAAATTGGAAAACAAGTTTCACAAAGATATATATCTTGTTTTTAGTTGATAAATGTAACACTTGTATACATACTGGAACTTAGTAAAAACATTATTCTGCTTTTTCTTCAGGGTTAAAGGTTTGACATGTGACCTGGTTGGCCAATTGGATAGCACTTCTGATGGTAGGGAAAGGCAAACTCACACGAAACCAGCACATGATAGAATAATGCTTGTGAAATGGATTTAGTTAAATATGAATGGTCCTTCTGTGTCCTCCTCAGATGATTGGGAAATGATGGGAAATGTCCTCCAAGATGACTGTGACACGGATAAGCTGACAGGACTGGAGGACTTCGGGGTCTTGTTCAGACCCCTGGGGTTGACTGAAAAGAAACTGGTGCCAGATCCCATCACCTTCACTGAGCCTGATCCCCTCGGAGTGCTGGCTTACAGCTCGACTGACCCTCGAAGGGCAGTAGCTACTCAAGGTACTAGGTTTGTTTTAGAAAACCAAAGACCAGCTGAAAAATATGTGTAGTTAAAATGGAATTCCCGAAGATTAACCAAAATAAGATTAACCAAATAATAAATAATAAAATTAACCAGGTTCTTGCATATGCAGTATGTGCAGGTGTGAGAGTGAAAAGGCAGTTCAGCCGGGACCTTTTATCGGTTTATCTTCAGGCATCAACAAACAGTATCTGTTGAACTTTTAATGAGAGTGAGGCAGCAATTCTTGAGAAAAATATAAAGATGTTAGTTTGTAAACATCAATGTGGCCCACAAATCTTTGTTTCAATATTATTAGTTACCCCATGCTTGTTCACGAAATACGGCCAAATATCTACGGTCTGGTGTCATGTCATATTCCATGAAGCCTTCCAGACCGATTTTGTGAACAAGCATGGGGTAACGAATTTATCCTTTAGTGAACATGAATTAAGTAATCTTGTAGCGTCAATAGATGTTGAAATCGCCACTCAGCCATTTTGTTGCCTGCCGTCTTCTGCTAAACAAGTCGATACTGCGTATGCACAAAGTGCTCAAAACCCGAAATACGAGATATATTCCCTGTGTATTTAGGTTATGAATATTTAGTAGTTTTACATGGGCAATATGAGATTTTATTTAATTCCTGTTTGACCAATGAGATTAATTAATTCATGTTAACTACAGGATAATACAATTCACACATAAATACATATCTTTGTTCCACTAAATATTGTCTCACCTACCTTTGGGGTGAGTTTAGTCATTTTTCTGGAGACATTAAAAGTTTTTTTGTTTTTTTTTCCTGACATGAATGCCAGTAGATTAGTTTCTACTCACTTTGTAATACTCTGATGTATGTAACAATGTGATAAACTGTGATTCAGTGTTGATTCAATTAAATTTGATTTCGCTTTAATGTTGATTCAACTCAGATTTCATAAATTTACCAATTTAATATTTTTCCAAACAAACCAATGTTGAAACAGTGCAGTGATAGACTGTGAATACATTAAGGAAAGACTGTATAGAGGGTGATTTTTTTTTTTTTTTAAATACTGAAATACTGCTGACTGGGTGTAATTCCTTTCAGTAAATTAGTGTGCTATGTAAATTAGAGATTTTTTAACAGTGCATTATAGGTCCATGCCTGTGTTAATAAAATACTGTAGGTGTTACATTTTGCCTTAAATTGTAATAAGTTGAGGTCATTACTTGTTTGTAACTTTACTGTCCACATTCATGTTGTCTTCTTTAACCTTGTTCTTAGAAACAAAGTTTGTAATTTCAGCAGCAGATTTGGGACATGGCCTATTACAGGCAGTGCTGGTTGGATGCGGTGGAATCCAAAGGTTTTCTTTGGTGGCGTGATTGAGACACGGAGCATTTAGTCTTGAGCTGTCTGTGGAAAGATGATGGATAATGTACAGCTGTTTGCGGCGTGCAAGCAACTCGTGTGCCCCAAGCAATTTTTCAAATATCCAGGTTCTGTTGAGACTCAGGTTTTCAGACAGGCCAGGACCTGGAGGACAGCTGAACGAGATATCTTGACCATCAAAGGAGAGGATGATTTGGAAAATCTGTTGAACCAGCCATGAGGCGCAAAATAGAAAGAGCCAGATTGCTTTCACACCACTCTCGTTTTGTTTGAGTTTTTAAGTTTGGTCCAAACGGATGTGAAGGCCCTGAACCAAAAAACCTATTTTTGGTTTGACCAGATCAAATTGTCCCATGGTTCAACCTATTTACAGTGAAATATTCTTTGTTGTTATTTGGAATGAGTTGGACTTTTATACCAATTACAAGATGTTCCAGTAACGTAGGCTGTATTCACTCATCCTATTGGCCTCTCCCAAATCAGAATTTCCATGGCTCACTGAGTTATTTGCAATCCTTCCCTCCATTCCTATTGGAGACAGCACAATTTTTGCGCGAGGTTGTTCATTTGGCAAATTGGAACTAGTCTTAAATTAAATTGTAAGTATGGGGAGTTGGAGCTCTTGTGGGTGAGGACAGCAGGACATGCAGATGTGTCTCATAAGTGCCAAACCCTGGAATGCCCTTTCATTTCTTTAATTTTTATTTTTAATTGACCAGGGGTTGCTCCAGTTGAACGCAAGATCTCTCTGAGCCTTGGCGAGCAGGCAGCATCACTGAAGGACTCTTGTGATCGGCTGAGAGCTTTACGAAGGGTCACTGCCACAGCTCAGATTCTGCTTTCTTACAGCATGGTGATGAAAGCGCTGTCTCAGGCCTCGTCTAGGTACACCCCCCCAAAAAAATCTAATTTATTCATTTACCTATTTTGATATGTTTGCTTGTTTTGATGTTTTGATGACGGCTTTATTGCATTTTCTTTTTCTCTTCCTTTCTAGTGCGTCATTGTGTAGGCAGTCAAGTGGACTTGAGTCCTTGGGTCTGGCAGACATCCGTATTCTGGTGCGTTTAATGACTCTAGCAGCAGGGGGCAGAGTTCACACCGGTGTTGATAGACAATCAAGTGTGAAGGGGCTGATGACAGACTGCAGCTACTCTACCTGTCTGAGCTTCCTCACCTCAGCCATCGGCAGTGTTGTGTCCCACAATCCTACCGCTTACAGGCAACTTGTGGAAATATGCACTCAGGTCAGGACTTCATTACTACCCATGAAGCACATTTGCAGACCTGTTACTAAGTCTGATTTGTCTGTGTGTGTGTGTGTGTGTGTGTAAATTGAGAGCCATTGAACTTTTTGGCATGACGCTTTAGAGGTGTGCACCTTGGCCTAAGATCTAGGATGAGTTGGAATATGGAGGTCACAGATCAAGGCCAAGGTCAAGATCACAGAGGTCAAAGTAAACTTGAGAACGGTTGAACGTTTTAGCACCAAAATTTACGTGCATGTACCTTGGCATAAGAGCTTGGACCAGTTTGCATATGGAGGCCATAGGTCCAGGTCGCAGGTGGTGCAGTCATTATATTTTTAATTTGAAACTCAAATTTCATTTCACGAAATAAAAATGATGGAATGATAATTCATTGAGTCAGAATGCAGAATGATCCTGGATTCTCATTTAATTCGTAATTCTGTCTTTTAGGAACTAATGGCTGCAGCTACAGGGGTGAACACTGGATTGATCCGGGACTCCCAGCAAAGAGGTCACATGAACACGGTGGTAACGTCGACGCAGGAAGCTCAGCAGCACAGGGATTGCAATGAGCTAATGCCCTCATCATTCCTGGTTACACAAAGTCTAGTGTCCCTGCTTACTGAAAAGGGTGTCCGTTGCTGCACCCCAGAAAAAGCTGAATATGAAGCTAATGGTAAGAGTATTTTTGAAGTAAATGTGTCACGGACATGTTAAATTTATGCCTTTGGAGGTTTTTTTTTTGTGATGATGTGATTTGCTTTCTTTTACATACTTGACCTTCTGTGTTTCTGTTATTGATCACATGCTACAAATCAAGAAGTGTCTTTATCTTCGCCTCTTTCTCCTTTACTCCACCTAGGTGCAAGAGTGGGTGCCCTAGAGCTGGCTAATGCATTGGCAGCATGTGTCCTGTCTGCTAGGCTAACAAGTAAACATCGTCAGTGGGCTGCACAACAGCTGGTACATGCACTGGCTGCCACAGGAAGGGACAGTGCCATTCGGCCCCAGACCTACAGTGACCTAGCTGGGGACTTACGCAAATGTGCTCTCAAGAGACTGGAAGGACATTACAACAGGGTGAGGGCTTCTTAGTCTACAGTAAGTCAGTAAAGAATGTCATTAGAATGGTTACAAAATGTAAAATGCCATAATTTGTTGACTTTATTTAATAACAATATCAATCAAATACAGGAGAATGAGCTGGTAGATTTCGCGTGTTTTTCAGAACTTGGCGGTCTTCCATTATCTCATCAGCCAATGCGTATAACTGTTTCTGACCACGTAGGCAAGAAACAGTGGCCTCCAGTGGTGACAGGAACCTTGCAATTAACAACAAGGCTTCACAGACAACTTCATAACGCCCTCTGTCTTTGTTTTATGTTTGGTCATTGTGCATGTTTAAAGATGCCAACATGGCCTAAAATAGGAGGTTCGCTGGTCATCACCTGCATCTATTAAGACCCAAAATTTCAGAGCTGAATATGCAGCAGTTTTTACGGAGTTACATACAGAAATTCTGCGGACCCACTGACTCACGCGCTGACAGACTCCATTAATCCTATGCTAATTGCAGGGGAAGACCACATGGAATCCGTCATAAAAGAAGAAAATGGCATTCCCCCTCCC
>OMMV01063338.1:0-15301 GCA_900302635.1 Chatrabus melanurus
ATCCCATGGATCCGAATGGACGAGGGATGGTGGGACTGTGTGAAGATTTGGACATTGTCACCTTCTTTCTGTGCATGTTTAAAAATTCTTGTTGTGCTTTGTCTTATTCATTTGTTGTCATTGGTAGTATGGCCATAGCAGATGGTCTCCCCTCTGAGTCTGGTCTGCTTGAGGTTTCTTCCTGTACTCATAAAATCACCCAGGGAATTTTTCCTTACCACTGTTGCCATTGTGCTTGCTCAGGGGGTGGGTAAGGTTAGACCTTACCCTTGTGAAGCGCCTTGGGGCGACTATGTTGTGATTTAGCGCTATATAAATAAATTGAATTGTATTGAACCTCGGCCAAAAAGGGCAAAATGAGTCATGCGCTCATAAATAACTATATGCAGTAGGATCTATTAGGATCAAAGGACCAGTGATCAGAATTAAAGAGCTTTCTGGATCTACGTTTCATGACCAGAATGGCAGAAGTATTTGATGGTGGAACATCCTGTGATTGTCTGTCTATTGGCATAAGGATGGTCAGTTCATCTTACATCAAGAACTATGGATTTGAAAAATAGGATGCCACACAGCACATTCCTTTGACACAAGTAAAGACCTGACAGGTTACAAGGTCAGGTCAGGTCTGGGAGCATGAGCTGGTGCAGTGCACCTCTGAATCCACCGCATTTAACTGCCTTGGGTGCTGGATGGCAACCACCCAGACAGACTAGCACAACAAAAATGCCTTTAGAAATGAAGAAAAAAAAAAAAGAAGTTATAATTGCTATTGAAAGCAATAGTGACTTTGCTCTTCCATGAACATGATTCCAAGAACACGATTGGCAGTCAGCAAACCTCCAGTCATGACAAATAAAGTGTGGAGATTGTTGACTTCAGCACGCCGACAGCAGGCGACTACACTGGTAGTTCGCAATTCTGTCTTCCCTCCTGCTGCACACCTTTCACAATAAGCATGCAGGAAGACACATAGATATTTGGTGTGAAAGCTTTGAGGTATCCAATCATTATTCAGATATAGGTGAGGTGACCACAACCTAATTACTTGCAAACAACTGGTTTAAAAAAAAAAGAAAGTATTTCTTTATTTTGGTTGCCTCTCAGATGCCATTAGACAATAAATGTGGCTTTTCTTTGCCGGTTTCTGATGTCTGCACATTGCTCGAGGTGTGCATGGAGACTGGGAAATGCCAGCGCTTTAATTAAACGTGATGTTTCATTATGAGTGGAATCACAGGATCTTGTGCCGCGACTTAATAATTTTTTCCCTCTTTTCCCTGCGCAGGCATCACAGTTG
Source organism: Chatrabus melanurus (assembly GCA_900302635.1). NCBI lineage: Eukaryota > Metazoa > Chordata > Actinopteri > Batrachoidiformes > Batrachoididae > Chatrabus > Chatrabus melanurus. Next base: position 1,301 of record OMMV01063338.1, read on the forward strand.
GAGGACAATAAGAGAGCAACACAGAGAAAGAAAGAAGCTAAGAAGACGAGGAGCTTTGATATTTGTTGTTAGACAAACCATGACTGTTTTTGTCCTTTTAACGCATCAGTTTGCTCCTCAGGCAAACGTACTGCTCACCATGTAGCCTTCCTAGGATACGGCAGCACATGGCTTCCATCCATCCATCCATACTTTTTCTAAACCCACTTATTCCAGTTAAAGCTCACTTGGGGGTGCTGGAGCCTATCCCAGCAGACATTGGGCGAGAGGTTGGGTACATCCCGAATAAGCCAACAGTCTGTTACAGGACCACACGGCTTAATAATAATTTTTTTTTAAATCCTTGTCTGGCACCTCACAATACACTTACTATTACTATATACTGGATTTAATATATTAATATTAAATAATAATAATTTATATTTACTATTCATATTAATAGTTTCTACAGTAAATGAAATGTTTCTGTAGTTCCCATGATGCAACATGTGAATTTGAATAATGGGCACAAATGCACATCTAACTCAACCACTGTTGTTTAAAATGTCAGTGTTGTCACTGATGTCTCTTTCCATCAATGTAAGAGTTTTTTTTACAGATTCTTTTTCAGAGAAGAATCACAATAGCGGGCGCAAATGCACAGGAAACTCAACCACTATTGTAATAATTATTGCAATTGTGACAGTTATTACAATAACGGTTGCACCACTGGTTGAGAGTGGGCAAGACTTTGAGACTAATGCTGCATTCCAGACAAAATGGGTTGTAATTACCCAGCTAAAGATTATTACTTCTGACCTCAAAGCATTCCAGCTCATGGATACCAAAAGTAAACAAGGAAAATGGCTGAATGAGCATTATCACTGCAGGTAACGTTAAAACTAGCTAACTAGCTTAAACTAGCTAACGTTAGCTAGTTTAACTTTTGCCTGAAGTTACCTTTCCTAACATTAGGTAACATTCGGACCCCCGATTGGTAAGTAGCCCCCTGATTATCACTGTATAATTCACCCTCTCGTTGTCATGGGTGTCTTGGTGGCTTCCCTCACTAGCCTCCTTCTTGCATCATTATTTTGATTGTTGACTATGCATAAGATAAGTTAAAATCTATGTGCTAGAATGTTTCATGAGTGAAGCCTGTTTTTCTTTTCATTAACACTAACAGCAGATTAAATGACACCAAATGCCAGAGAGTTCTCAAATGTTGTTATAAAGACAGGTAATGAACAGCACAACGAAAGAAACGGTTTGGGGACCTGCTTCGTAATCCCAGATCAGCACTTATAGTCTGTGAGACTTGATATATTTTGGTCCAGACCTTTTCCTGGGTACTTGTGGGCGAAAGCGTGTCAAAACACTTTTAATGACTGCCTATTTTGTCGAGCTCATTTATAAGTAGGCGCTTTATGCCAAGCTTTAGCCCATGCCAGGATTTAGGCCTCAGTAACAGTTTTCGTGGTATTCTGGCAGGTGTTGCTTTATGCCAATGGTTTTACTACGCAGGAATTTTTTACGGTTTGGCTGGTGTTAGATGAACAGGTTCTGTCACCTCAGCTGGGCTGAGAGCTGAAACCAGATCTTGGATACCTTTCTGCCTAACAGTGATGGATCGTGTTCCCTCTTGACCATTACAACCTGAAAAATAATATTGAAACCTGAGGTGCTCATTACAGCTCATAAGCGAGCCGGCGCACCTGTTTCCACTGATTCATTTCTCAGGTGTACAATTGAGAAAGTTTGCAAGATTTAAGAGCTCAGTTTTGTTCTGATGAGCAAAAACAGTGGAAGTCTTCACCGTGCTTTTCTTCCAAATTACCTGCAGTTTCAGCACGTCTAACCAGCTGAAGCTTTTAGTCACCGACAGAAAAAGTCACGGCACAGGCTGCTGCTGTGTCATTTAGCTCTCCTCAGCACTGTAAAGACGTGTCCCAACGTGTCCTTGACAAAGGAGTTTGTCGCCCTCACACCGTAATTATACCACTGCTGACGTCTCCTCTTTCCATTGAATTATTGAGAAGGTGGAGAAGAAGACACAAGATCTTATGTAGAGCGACAGCACTGCTTTCAGCCCAGCTGCCTCGGGGTAAATCCAAAATGAACTCGGTCGCGTAGAAACAGACTGCGTGCGGATGATACTGCTGAGACTTTAGTTTCTTGCAGCCAACTATGAGGGTCCTTTGGAAAGTTTACTGCCTGTTTATCAGACTGAAATCCCACCTGTGCAACGTTTTCCGGAGTGGAGATGATATCCTCCAGGCTGTATTTGGAGGCTCAAGATGCGGCCTTCTTCGAGATGGCAATCCTTGCACATCAGTGCGCTGAGTGCATTGATGTTTGGGGACTATGTTGGAAAGCTGAAAGAACAATCTATCTTTTGTGAGGTTTTCTTAACAGGGCTAAGAACTTCCCATCAGAAGTATCAATGTCACAAATATACACTTGAATTATGATGAATGTTATTTAAAAATGTTTTGTAATAAAAGTGTTGTTATTATTATTACTACTAATGATAATAATAATAATAAAAAAATATTTTAATTTGACCTTCACTTTTGATACTCCTGGAACAAATGTGTTTAAAGAAATGATCTTTCATGAACATTTGTTTAACAACACAAGTGGGAATTTTTTGAAATCTTTCCCATGAAAATGCCCAGAAGCTCCTTTCCATTTAAAGAGACAAGCACTGAAACAGGCTGTTTCATAGAAACCTGAAAATAGGTGTTTTTAAGGATGCTTCACCTCAGTGTATGTGAAATATTTAGACTTTATTATGTGTTTTCAAGACACCTGCTGACCTACATTTGCTTGCTGAAAAGGTGGATGGTATGACTGCTTTAAGCCATATCCCACTTCGACAAACACGTGTGTTTATTTGGCTAAGGTGTGTACAGCCAGTCAGGAGCTGGGAGATTCCAAACTCTTGATCAGCTCACAGGTGGGAAACCCCGGCTTCTGTGAGTAAGAGTCCTACCATGTATCGCTTCTACCTGTGCACCTAAAACAGGTGATTTCACTGATTAGCTCATCCACCTGTCTGAAGAGTTGAACTAATTAGAATCAGCTGGTTTAGAGGGTGGATGGAACAAATATGTGGTAAGACTTACTCACTGAAGCCGGGGTTTCCCATCTGTGCAGCTGGAAGCAGCTGAGATAATGAGGTGTGGGCAGAGGAGGCAGATTACGTTTTTAAATTACAGAATATGAAACACAATATTATAAATTTTATTATTTCATTTATTCTTATATCCATCTTAAAGTGCTACCTGATTAGCCGGTAAAGGCCCAGTCACACTATGACGTTTACCTCAGCGGTTGGTGAATGCGGTGAAAGGGAGAGAAAAGTGGCCAAAGGTCAGCAAAATTCACGTTCCTGGAGTTTGGTGGTGAACTTCAAATGCACCATGGCATTCCACACCATGATGGTAGTGGAGGCCTGCAGAGGTGGGCGTTAGCCAGCGCTCCATTAGAACAAGCAGGACCTGTGGCAACGTGCAGGAGAGGGGTTCAGCACACCACTGTCTAGTGATTCTGAGCGGGCAGGGCGAAGCAGCACCCATCATAGATGATCGCACCAGTAACTTCGGCTACTAGATGCTAACAAAGGCTAACGAAGGCTACCTTGGTTGTAGCGTAGATTAACTTTCTCTACCGGCCTCCAACGAAGCCACAGGTACTTCGTCAATCACAGAAATATTTTCAACATGTTGAAAATTTTGGACGCGGTCGCCATTCTTCAGCGAATACTGGTGAACGCCAGCACAGTCTACCGGAGGCTAGCGATCACGACGAATGCAAATACATTCATATACGTTGGCCCAAACGCCTAGGTGTGACTGCGCCTTAAGTAGCGTATCGCATGCGCCCTCTCTCAGAAACAGACCTGGTGTGTATTTTGAAGTGAAGGAGAGCAAAAATATGTTTTTAAAATGTGCACCGTGACACTGCTGACGAGCTGGCAGAAAGCACTGAGTGGCTGACTGGCTGTTTGTTGCGTCGGCACCGTGCTAATGAAGCAGAGCGAGACGGAAGGCAGACTGACCTGTGTGAGTAAAATAGACTTGGTGCCTACCTTGAAACGAATGAGAACATAAATATGTTTTTAAAACTGTGCACCGTGGCACTGCTTGAGCCAGCAGCAAGCAGGGCTGGCTGTTAGCTCCTTCAGCATGGCGCTTATGAAGTGCAGCGGGACGGAACCTGTGTGTCTTGTTTAATTTATCTGATGTAAATCAATCAAAAAATGCCTTGAGCTGGTCCGATTACGATTACCGTGATCGGATCGGGACATCCCTATAACCTAAACATTCTATGGTAACACCTTAATGTTTCTGTGGAAACATCCTTGAGAAATTGATGTTACTTGTTTACTTGAGAATATTTCAGTATATTTATAGACACAAATAGACACACAAACATACACAAGGAAAAGAAAAAAATGCATTTTTCTCCTTCCACTCCAGCGTATTTTCCACACAGGAACCGATTACAGAAAGAAAAGGTGACATGTAGGAGTAGCACAGGATGGCTGGCCTCAGTTCACTGCCTCCGTCTCCACCCCTGACAGAGCAGTGAGTGGCCCTCACTCACAACTGTCCGAGGCTCAGTCAGCCAAACCCAGCTCAAATGTGGAAAACAACACAATATGCTGGGATGCTAAGATGTGCCTGGTGGTGCAATTTTCTTTTCTAGAGGAGATAGAGGGGCAGAGTTATTTAAATGCCAAACAATACGACCTGTAACTGCAGACAGATTCCTGATGGCTTCTTGGTTGGATTGGATACCCAGGATTCAAAGCGCGTGGCCCGAATATGAGCAAAGTGGAGAAACACTCCAAGCATGCAGGAGTCATTGTTCATGTCATTTATTGAGGGGGTGCCTGTAGCAAATATGAACAATTTCAGGTTGCTGTTGCTTGTTTTTAATTTCTTTGCTGGATGGCTTCATGTACTATTCTGTAAATTACATCTCAACAAGTGCTTTTGATTATAACAGAAGTGTTTAAAATTTTACTGGAAATGTAATCAAGTAAGCTATAAAGTTAGATCAGTGAAACTTAGACTGCATTTATTTCTACTCTTTTGACAACAGAGCAGGTGGATCAGTGGGATAGAAGTTGGGGTATGAATATGTAGGCCTGGGTTTGATTCCCAGTTGCACTACCTGTGTCGTTGGCTGTACATAGGTACCAGCCTTGGCTGGGGAGGTAACCTGCTATGGATTTGTGTCCTATGCAGGGAAAGTCATAGGCTCTCACCCGCTTGAGGCTTACGGTATCCAGGAAAAAGCACCAATGGGTCTGAGAGCCTTCTTCTACTTTGATAACTAATTGTATTTTACAAGTAAGGCTATATTTGGTGTTGTGTCGGAAATGTTGAAAGTTGGTGGCAGCAAGTATTTTTCGAAATGAAAACATTGCCATTACATTATCATCAAGTAGCTGCACAAGAAGGATTAAACTGTCAAGGACATTCATGTTGATATTGCTGCTGCACTGGGTGTTCAGATTCCAGTTTTATCAAATGTGTAAAAGTGGGTAGCTGAATTGAAGAAGGGCAGAAAGGGTACTGAAGATGACCCAATATCTACAAACGCCACTAACAAGGAAAACATTGATTGTGCTCACCACACTGATGGACGATAAATGATCAGCTGTCAAACAGATAGTTAATGCTGCTGGAATCTTCAAGCAGAGGGTCGAGAATGTTTTGTATATAGAAGATCATGTCAATGGAGAACTTAGTGTTTTGAAACAGATCAAGTTCATTTCAGCCAGTGCTTCTTGACTAAGGTTGAGTGCTGGGTCCAGCACTTTGAGCTGAGACAAAGAGGCAATCCATGTAGTGGAAACATGTACTCACCTCTTCCAAAAAAGACAAAGGTGAGTTGATTTGTAGAGAAGGTAATGGCCTCAGTTTTCTGGTAATGCAAAGGGCATTGTCTTAATGGACTACCTCCCAAAGGCCTGTTTGAGGAGCATGTACTGGTGCTGCATGTTGCCACATCAATTATCCTACAGAACAGCCCTGGGTCCTGATTGGTGACCATCCAGCTTGATAAGTGATCCATCTCTATCTCCACAATGTAACCATCTAACAGCTGCAGCCAGGTGATACACAAGCCTTCCCTTGGCCTTACCCAATTGCTGTGGTCCAAAAACACTGAGGCACCTGTGTGATGGATCATGCTAAGGAAAACGCACAACATGGTGGTAGTCTCAAAGTTGATGTTCCCTAGTACCTCTCATCTCATTGGGATCTCCCTAAGTAAGTGCTCATTTGACACAAAGACATTCGAGCGGGAGCGAAGGATTCCCTGGAGAGAGCGAGCACCCAAGGCTTCCAACTGTTATCTTAGGTCATTGATTAGCATGAAAATGTCACAACCATACAATAAATCCAGAAACACCAGGGCTGGACCTTCTTCTTCCTGCAATAGATATCAGCAGATATCGGCTTCATCATACACCTCTGTGCAGAAACTCCATGAACTGTCTCCAGAGGTATTTGACCTTCATAAGTCCAGCTTTTGGAGACATGAGTGTCACTGCTGAGGTAAATGAATCTCTCAATGAATTCAACACTCTCACCACATACAGAGTACAATACCAGCTTACTGTAGCCTGATTTTACTTACGGTATATTAAATAGTGCGAAGCGGCACAACCAGCAGACAGAGGCAGCATGCTCCAAGAAGGATAGTTGGGCATCAATCATGACCTTTAAAAAGTTTTGGAAGCATCACATGCTCTGTCCCATGTTGGCAACAAACACATCTTAGCTCAAGGCATCAGTCAGTGACAGTATAACCATAAAGCTGTCATAATACAAATTCACAGCCTCATCACATTACAGAGGCTCCCAGATTTTATAAAAATTCACTTCCCATTTGGTCAACTGACAAAAAACCACTGACATAATGTTAACTTAGCTTGAATTTTCTATTGAAATCACGAAAATAATACAAATGTCAAATTATTATCTATACAAACAGATTAAATAGGTAGATATTACAAATGCTTAGATTAAAAACAGCAACAATGAAGACAACAAACTAAGTAACATTCGCTGCATAATCCAGACGAGAAAACATTGTGCAGCGGAGTTGTTGCTGTGGTTATTATATGCTCTTGTAAAGTGTTCAATAACGCTGAGAACAAAATAAAAAAAACATCATTATGTCATTCGTTTTGTTCAGTAGGTGTCCTGTGACAGAAGAATGAAGAGAAATGAAAAACAGTGGGTGTACTGAAAGGTGTGCAAGTGTGTGTGAGCGCGCACACAGAAGAAAACAATACAAAAGTCACAAAGTGCATTTACTCTGCATGAAACAAATGATGGAAAAAATTGCTTCTTGACTCATTTCTCAAAAATGAAGGTAATCGCAATCAGTGTGACAAGCTGTAAATTGTGCAGTTGCAAATGTTATTAGAGGCTGCAGACAGGTAATCAAGACTAAAGAACTAGACTGTGCATGGCTGTAAAGCCGTTTCCACCTTACACTTGTTTTTGTGTTAACTCACACCAACACACGCCAGGAAGCTCCCAAGCTATGGACGTACTTATCTAATGACCTTGTAGACTTAGTGAAGATATCCCCATTTGACACAGCTAATTGGTCGACGTGTCAGAGGATGTTTAGCGGCTTAGTAAATCACATCTGCCCATTGATTTCTCCCTGCTACGCCCCCTCCATCACACATTGTATTGCTTAATCCAGTCTACAACTCTATTGTTGCCAATCCTCAATGGGTTCTCGGGCAGAGGAGGAAGAGAGAATGAAAGTGAGAGGGTGGGAGGAAGAAAGAGAAGGGAGAGAGAACAAGTGATTAAGAGACACTTGGGATGAGGAAGAAAAATTAGACTGCAGGTTTGTGTGTGTGTGTGTGAAAAAGGCTCAAACAACAGCATAAAAGCAATCAGAAAACTGGAAAAGAGACGTGAGCCTGGAACATATTTAATGGCAGGAGGTTGTCATGCGGCAGATTCCAAACACATACTTGTGTTTATGTGGAGCTGCTGTGCCGGCTGCAGCGTGCGTGATTGCTGCTATGCTTCTGCTGTCAGATTTAACTTTATCTTCCAGGTTAATCAGCAGAGGATCTGTGGCGATATTTCTAAACTGATACTGGAGTATGGCCCACACCTGAAAAGCCGTCTGTGTACTTAAAAGTAAAATGTCTTTGGAAATGATTTGATCTCATTTACGTCAATGAATCTCTTGTGGAAATAGAAGGCACTTGGAGATAGTTCCCTCCCACATGCAGCTCTGCACCCAAATTCATTATATGCAAGTCAATACATTTTTATTTGAACTATCAGATGATGTCAAAACCTGTGAATACCCATTATTTGTGCCTTGTTTGTATTGAGAAATTGACACAAAACAAACAAACAAAAAAGCACCCCATCATCTGATGCTAGAGAAAGGAATTCCTGGTTCCACCAAGTTATCCAGATCTGATCCAAAATTTAAGGTTTTTTTTTCTCCTTGTTGCATGCCCCACTTCTCCAAAAAGTGATTACATGTACAAGCCAAAATCAGCAAACCTGTTCATGTTGCAGATCCATATCGGATCTGTTGTATTACTGTATTACTTGTATGCATTCCCCTTCACACACACCCCAGCAACACCAAAATGTGCCAAGGACCTACACCTTCAACAGGTCTACCTACATGGAAAAAATAGTGACTGCAGTTGCTAAACTGAGGAGGAGATATCCAACAAGACAAGACAAAAGCCATTGCCAGATATATAGATTTCAGTCTTTCTTCTTCTTTGAAATGGACCTTGTGGCATGTGTGCTATTGCTGCTGCCGAGTTGTAACCTGTTGTTTTTTGTACTTGTTTCTATAAAATATGTGTGTATGAGCCATCTGTTGTCATATGCATTCATTTGTACAGATACAGATTATCGCTGGTTGTAAAGCATTTCATTCTCCTGTGGTTTTATTAATGATGTCATAAGCGGTTAGTCCACCTGGACTTGACGTTCATGACATAGCTGTCAACTTGTGTGGCTGCACTGTACTGATTGTGTAGATTAGAAACATTGGAAACAGGTGAGACTGCAGTTCAAAATGAAACCTGAAAAACTCGCACAAAAACACACAATCCAACACCAACTCTCCCAGAGATTCCTCCCGAAAGCCATCGCTGCCCCAACTGCTCCCAACTCGTTTACTGTGTTTTGCCGAATGAAAGTAAAATTAGTTCAGAGCAAGATGCGAATCATCTGAGTGTGCATGTGTCCTTTGAGATAACGTGCAAGGCTTTTGCTAAAAATTTCTTGTAGTTAGAAGAGACAAAGACTGTTGATTGAAAGAAAAAGAAAGCAGTGAAAAAAAACCCTCAGAAGTATAAAACTCAGTTGCATGTGTTTTAATTTTGGTCTCAAAGTACAGAATGCAGAAAACAATATGGCTCATACTCCTGTTTTTGACACATATACACAAGAGAGCTACACATTGGCATATGCACGCGTGTGCACACAACTAAAGCATTTGTGTCTGTGCCTCTGTGCGCAGAGATGTCCTTCTTCAAAATGATTTTTCCTTTGATGACCTTTTCCTTTTGATCTTTGATCTGTGATTTTGTTCCCGCCGGTACAACAAAACGCCACAGACATGATTGATAATGCATGCATGCTCTGTTAGCTGCCGGCATATCGCTTTGATCTCCATCAAAACCGAAAGAGAGGAGCGGATAAAATGTAGGACAGCACTTCTTCTGCTGAGGTTAAAGGGAACCAGTGATGAAGGTTAAGATGAAACTGCAATGCTATTAAAACTGTTCTTTGACTCAAACCTCAAATTATATTCTCTAATTCTGCAGAAATTTACACTGACATCCTCTCTCAGCACCCCTGTGGTGCAAGTCCTGTCTCTGCCAAAGGACTCGAGGACACGGGCGAAGGATTTGACAAGAGATTGTTAAATGAAGTCCTCCCTCCTGTCCAAGAAGAATATAGCCAGACGTTGGTCTTTCCATAAGGGTTTTCGAGCCCAAACAGTCAAGCACACGGCGTCTCTTATTGGCTCTCGCTCTTTCTGTGTCTATCAGCCGTGCTAGAACACGCATGTATTATTCATTTAGCAACTAGCAAGGATGTGGGGCCTTGTCAAGAACTGAACCCACCACAGCTTCAAGCAGAGTGCAGCAGAGAGTAAGAGAGGGGGGATGGGAAAGAGAAGAGAGAGAGACAGAAGGAAAGATGGAGAGATGTATTATTTGGTGAACCTGGATTCGTACATGGATGTTGAGATAAAGAACTGACATTATTATAGCAGCTTGCACACAAAGTATAGCACTTAAAATTTTAATGTTTGAGTACAAAAAGTGCTGTTGCCTCCTCTGTGGAAATAAACGACAACTTTTCTCTTCCCTACACCAGAGCTACCAGTGCAGCAGGAAATTGCTGATGAGGTTGCAGGTAGCCTCTCCTTTCCTTTCATTGTTGCCAGTGTTAAACTAGGTGGAATGTTTAAACCGTCCCACCGCAGAGATCAGCTCCACTCTCCCTCCGTGACGTCACCCACAGGTTTTCTGAAGAACTGGCTTGAAGCGCAAAAGGATCAGTTCCAAATGGTGCCATCTTGGCAATAAATGGGTAAAGACGTGGAGCGTGGGCAAGAATGGCATGACCTGGGTGGGATGAATGAAGCCCGAGCACGCCCCCCCATCTTGGAGTTATCAAACAAGCTAAAACTGACAGGTTAACCTTGGTTTGGGTGTTTTAGTAACACATATTTTTTGCAGACTTAGTGGTGGTTTTCATAATGGGTAGATCACAGTAGGTACGGGTATTAAAAATTATGACTGTCATAGTACCTCAGTAACTGTGGCCTAACAGTGGAGATAACCTCACCAAGCTCTTAATACCTGCTAATTTGTGCTAATATACAAGTTAAATAATCCTAAAATTTCAATTAATGGAAATAGTGAAGCCCAGACTTCTTAGATGGTCCGTTAGTACAATTAACTGCACAGCAAGTCACATTATCTCAGGTATTTGTAATAAAATGTTCAGATAGGACAAACACAGTCAAATCCACAGCAGCCGCTGCTAGCGGGGCTTTGGACTCGGTTCACCAGCACACAGCTGTCACTCAAAGTGACCATGTCCCTAATTATTCATAACTTTATGGCTGAAGTTATAGAGACCAAAACTGTTTTTTTGTACTGGACTGTGAACATGTTTATTTCTGCAGTAAAGTTGGGTATATTAACATGGGGGTCTATGGGGGGTGACTGGTTTTTAGAGCCAGCCTCAAGTGGCCATTCAAGGAAATGCGAGATTTGGCACTTCAGCGTTGGCTTCAAGTTTAGGCACCAGAGTTTGGAGTTTGCTCTCTCCTGACCAATCTTAAACAGCAATCTGATTGGCATTTGCTCCTCCCTCAGGCTGTCAATCACAACACATTCATGGTTGAGAGAATTGTAGCACTTGTTACTCTCCAGAGTAACGGCTCTGTTACTCTGGAGATGGTTTGCAGGTTCCTTGTGGGAGTGGAGTGGGCAGGTAGGATGAAGGAGAGGAAAAATTGTTCAGTGGAAATAAAGGGAATGACAAACAGAAAGCTAGTCGAGGGTCAGAGGAAAGTCTGGGGAAAATGATACACAAACATGAGATGTGATGAAAAACTGAGCCAGACGGACAAAAAAGCACAATGGACTATACATAAGCTGAATCCCAGCAGCATGTTCACGTACATGTGCTGAGAGCAAATATATGTGCAGTGGGTGCTGTGATCGACGTCGGGTGTCAGCCATGATGTCATGATGTGGGTGACATGTAACATCAGGTTGCATTGTGGGAGACATTCTGCTGAAATTAGAGCAGACGAAGGTCAGATTTACTGCTGTAGAGAAGATGTGACACACGAGTAACGCTACTTTATGCTCATAAAGTCAAACAGACACACAACTGTATTGACCATACTAATGCGACTTGACTAATAAAAAAATAAAATTGTTTGCTGTATTCCACTTGTCCATGCTTGCTTTCGTGCACATTCAATCAATCAATCAATCAATCAAATTTTATTTATATAGTACTTTTCATACGTGAGACATTATGCCGTGTCTCAGGATTTACTGGCTGTCTGGATTTCATTTTTGTGTCAAATTAGTTGCAAGATACAACTTTCTACAGCCGCAAACAGAACTCATAGTCAAGAAACTGAAGGGTTGCCATAGTAACAGCAAAAAGAGAGGAAAAAACCCCCCCCCTCACTACTAAAACCTCAGTATTCACTAAGGTTAGACAGCTTGTGAGTAAATGACTTAGTACTCCCAAAATAATATTTGCTCCAATTGTACAATTTGTCCTGAAAATTACTGTAAATTACTGACCTTTGATGGTGAAATGACCCCTCGCTGTATTTCAGTAACAGGTCAGCAATTCAATATATTTATTTTTACATGTGTAAGAGATAAACTTCGCAGAAAACAAAGAATAATACATGCCTTCCATTTACGGTGAAGTAATACAGAAGGGAAATGGTTTCCTACGTTGGGAAAACCCTGGTATCAAAACCAAGATGATACAACAAGTCTAAAAATCTGCTTGTGACGTAGTGGAAAACCTTAGAACTTGGGAAAAGTTTGCCTGGTTTAATTTATTATGCCCCGCCCACCCAAACAAAGTATCAATGCGGGATATAGTCGAGTCCACCATACATCAGTCCTTCTGTCTGTCCATCCGAACATTTACCACTATATCTCCAAGGCTCCTGGGCCCAAACGAACCAAACCATTCCCACCTCCACAAAAAGTCACTTTAGTCATTAAGGGGGTCAATTATGTGACATTTGTTGTACAACTGGAGACCTCTGAGCAGAAAACAACACCGATGGGAAGTTCAAACAGTCTTTATTTGCTACTAAGCAGGGCCGATAGCAGAAACAACAGTTATCTGGAACAGTCCGTTCTTAATGGTGTCCAGGTCGGAACAACCAATGTCGTTGTCGGTAACACAGGTGTGGGTTTGTTACACAGATTATCAGTTTAAAAAAGGCAATAGTGTCCATGAGGACAGCAGCAAAGGGAGAATCCAATTTCGTTCACAATTGGTCAGTAAACAGGACTCAAACATACCATGCAGATAGTCGAATAGACGGCAGGCTATACTCGGAAGAAACAGGAATGCAATGGAGGTCGATAGCTGGAGATTAGAAACACTGAAAATAAAACGCGAGAAATCTGGTTTACACACGAGACAGAACCCGGAAACCCGAGTACAGAGGAAGTAAAGCCAACAACATGCACTACGAGCTGTCAAAGTAAAAGCATGAGTAGAATAATAGCATGGAGGAGATATCACTAGGAGATCACACTAGAAGGAATAAAAAACCAGAGATCAGAAAACTAAAACCAGACAATGAATCATGACAAATTACCTTTTCAGTAGACTTATTATCCATCATTCATCCATTTTCTGAACCTGCATATTACAGTTAAGGGTCATGGTTTGGATGCCTATCTCAGCGGTCATTGGGCAAAAAGCGGTGTACACCCTGGACAGGCCACCAATATCGCAGGGCCGGCACACATAGACAAACAAACACATTCACAGTTAATTTAGATTTTCTGGCTTCTACACTGTTCAATGCCTGCATGGATTGGGTGCTGGGTAGGTTTCTGGAAACCAGCGGCGTAGGTGCTTTTGTTGGCGAGGAAAGGTTGACTGACCTTGACTTCGTGGACGATGCTGTGATCTTTGCGGAATCAATGGATACCACGATTGCAGCACTTGAGAAGCTGAGCGAGGAATCGGAGTGTCTGGGTTTGCAGTTGTCCTGGATCAAGACTAAGATCCAGGCTTTTAATAACTTCTTGGACTCAGCCATCAGAAGTGTATCTGTATGTGGTGAAAGTATTGAACTTGTAGAGCCATTCACTTATCTCGACAATGACATTCATGTCTCTGGGTCCTTGGCCTTTGAAATCGAGAGATGCCTGGGAAGAGCTGATGGAGTCATGAGGTCGCTGGACAGAGG